>JAGTTH010003169.1:0-95857 GCA_022606485.1 Agraylea sexmaculata
TTCCAATATCACACCGCCTCACAATGCACGACATTCGCACCAGGAAGGCCTACCTTGTCGACTCCGGAGCAGACATTTCAGTACTGAAAGTAACAGACAGCAAACAACCTGCCACAACAATTACAGCAAGAGCAGCTAACGGAACGCCCATCAAGACTTACGGGACCAAGAGGATAACACTGCACCTCGCTCCCAACGCAATCTATACATGGACGTTCATCATTGCTGATGTCGAGCGCAACATCATCGGGGCCGACCTTCTGAAACATCACCAACTGTTAATAGACCTCAGTGGAAAATGTCTCTTCGACAAACAATTTGGAGTGAAAATACAAGGACAGGTAGACCGAGAACAAATCGAATCCATCAAATTATTGACACCAACGAAGGAATACTTATCGGTCATCAAAAAATTTCCGGAATTGTTTGACGCCGATAGGATAAAAAAACCTTCAAAACATTCGATCCGACATCACATCACCACAACAGGTACACCGGTATACGAGAAAACGAGATCTCTCAATAAAGTGAAGTATGACAAAGCGAAGCAGGAGATCATCAAATTACAACAATTAGGGATTATACGACCATCATCCTCACCCTGGGCATCCCCTATTCACATCGTGGAGAAGAAAGACGGGGGAATACGCATCTGTGGCGACTACAGGCGACTTAACGCTCAAACCGCTCCAGATAGATACCCCATACCACGCCCTTCCGAGGCTCAAAATCATCTCGAAGGAAAAACATTTTCTCCAAAATCGATCTCCAACGGGCTTATCATCAAATACCAATAGCCGAAGAAGATATTCCGAAGACAGCCATCTCAACACCTTTCGGATCTTTCGAATATGTGAAAACGCCATTCGGACTTCGAAACGCAGGACAATCTTTCCAACGCTTCATAACCACCATACTTGGAGATATGGAAGACGTATTTGTCTACTTAGACGACATCTTAATCGCATCAAAGAACGAAGAACAACACCTTAAGTGCATCACAGAACTTTTCTCGAGATTGGACAAATTCGGTTTATCAGTCGCACTCGAAAAATGTCAATTTGGCCTTACTGAAATAGAATTCTTAGGCTTTAAAATAACAACAGCAGGTATACAACCAATTTCTGAGAAGATCCGCATCATAGAGGATTTTCCAAAACCACAGACAGTCCTAGAATTAAGAAGATTTTTAGGGATAATTAATTTTTACAGAAAACTTATTCCTAAAGAAGCTCAATTTCAAAAACCACTGAACAAATACCTTACTTCGTCGAAGAAAAAGGACAAAACACCAATAGTGTGGGACGATGAAGCCAACGCAGCTTTTCAATTATGCAAAGAAGCGATAGCGAAGGCAACCACACTAGCACACCCATCAGCCGAAGCTACCATGGTCCTGCTTACCGACGCTTCAGGATCCTGTGCGGGAGGAGCACTTCACCAACAAATCGGAAACGTGCTCCAACCAATCGGATTCTACTCCAAAGCTCTATCAGTAACGCAACAAAACTACTCGACCTACGACCGAGAGCTTTTAGCAATATTCTTGTCCAGACGCTACTTCAGGGACAGCGTAGAAGGGAGAGAATTGATTGTTAAAACTGACCACAAACCTCTGACTTTCGCACTCAATAAACCACAATCTCCTGCAGATAATCCACGCCGACTCAGACAATTAGACTACATATCGCAATTCACCAACCGAATAGTCTACATTGAAGGCGAAGAGAACACCATTGCAGACGCACTCAGTCGGATCTCTACAATCAATCTCCCAACTAACCTCGACTTGAAGGACATCGCAAAAACTCAAACAAATGACCCAGAGCTGGAAAATCTCAAACAGCACCCAGCACTACAATTCAAGAAAATAACATCAGCAAACGCTCCAGCATTATGGTACGAAACTTCAACGCAGAAGGCGCGACTTTTCGTACCAGCATCCTGGCGCAGACAAGCTTTTCACCAAGTTCACGACATAGCTCACACTGGCAACAGATCTACAATTAAAGCCATCAAGGAACGATTTTTCTGGAAAGGTATCAACCAAGACGTAACGAAGTGGGTTAAAAACTGCATCACCTGTCAACGTTCAAAAATCCATCGCCACACTCGCAGTCCTTATGGAAGTTTCATCGAAACCGATCGTTTCGAACACCTCCATATTGACATAGTTGGACCATTACCTATCTGCCAAGACATGTCCTATCTAATAACAATGATTGAAAGAGCAACATCCTGGTTCGAAGCCATCCCAGCACAAAACATCACAGCTGACACGGTAATCAAAACACTGCTGAATCACTGGATCGCTAGGTACGGTTCACCTATCACCATCACTAGCGATCAAGGAAGACAATTCGATTCAGAGGTATTCAACAAGTACTGTCAACTTCTTGGCATTGATCACAACCGAACTGTTGCTTATAACCCAAAAGCTAACGGTAAGGTTGAAAGACTGCATAGAACTATCAAAACTAGTCTAATGGCCCAACTCAAAGGCAGTACCAACTGTATAGATGCACTACCAATCGCACTCCTGGGCATCCGGAACGCGGTTAAGGACGGCGATGAATATTCCGCCGCACAAAGAGCATTCGGCATCTCACTTCGATTACCAGGTGACGTAATTTCACCTCAAACATCCAAAAAAACATCAAACGAGACAACCAAAGATCTCATCAGGGCAATGTCAACTTTAAGACCCAAGTTGTCCAGAAATAACACCAGGGAAAAACTCTACAAACCGGATGAGTTAGACAACTGTGAGCACGTCTTTCTCAGAAGAGCAGTTAAGAAACCACTGGTCCAGCCTTAGACAGGACCCCACAAAGTCATTGAAAGAAAAAATAACAACCTCAAAATTGAAGTAAGTGGGACACAAATAATTGTGAACACAGACAGACTGAAACCAGCATTCTTCTTAACTGACGAGTCAGCAGACAGCCCAACTAGGTCAGGCAAAGGCAGCAACAATCTTAAACACTCATCAGCACCTGACTCATCCGACGACTACGTAACTAGATCTGGGAGAGTCAGCAAAAAAGTGCGATTCGCTGACGCAGAATGATGAAGCTCATACATATTATTGTATAGAATCAACTGGACACTTGAGACATCACACATATCATTGTATAGAGTCGTAAAAGTTTCACGGGTTCTTCAAACCCTTGCTCCACTTTTGGGGGACGCATGTAGCATCACACTCACATGCACTCACATACACACACGTATGCACTCGGCGGCACGCACCAACAGTCGCCCTGTTCCATTCGACGCTTCACACAGTACACACGTCTCTCGTGTCCATTCCCTCAACAACTTTTATTTAATATAACATTAAATCTCGTTATATCTTTTATTTAATATAACATAACATTATACCACGTTATACTGCTATGATTAGTAATAATCTAAGACTTGTTAGTGTATAGCTAAGCAATCTCGTCTGTGATCATGTTCAAAACTTTACATTTGCTCTACAAACAAAGCATAGATTTTTTATCTTCAGTGTATGGTTTATTTTATAAAGAATTTGACAGCCGTCAATATAATGAGAGTGTATTAGTGAGTCGTGCGTAGATTTGGTGCGTATACGAATGGAGCTAGTAGTATTGGTGTACCTATCCCAGATCTATTCGTATACGCACCACACACACACATTATTATATCGAATACGGTTATTTTATTTGGTTGAAGACGACTCCAGACATAATATTTCGTTTCAAAAAAATTTCATTAATTATAACTGTAATCCGTGAATAAATTATTACATAATCTTTTTATTATGTATATGAGGTTAAATTCAACATAGAAGGTAACTTAAAATGCATTCAACTGTGAAAGGAGACATAAAGTACTGTGTAGTCTAGAATCTGAACCCCAAGAGGCTGAAGGTCTAATTGTAAGGTTAATAAATTTCACAGAACATTCATTGGTATTTGAATTTAGACGAGGCTTCGCGATTCCCAATTAACGACTTTACAGACAAACTCCCTCGTATATGTCGTATCTAATTATATTTGACCAAAAAACAATACCTTCTATTTTGATTGTTCAATAGTCTGCCTATAAATTTTCATGACCGTAGTTAAAATAGTAGTGGCTACATATTATGGAATATTGTGATTTTATTAGAAAACATGTTGGCTATTCACAAACTTGATTTACGACATAACTTTTTATCATAGATATAAAAGCTGGCAGCGTTACTCTCAAAACTTACCGTGCATTTATAGCCTTTGATGTTTGACAAACACCAGTAAGTATTTGATATATCTATTATTAAATTCATATGTAGTAAAAACTAAATCTTCACTTTTACAATTAGTCATATTGTGTAATTTAATAAGATGATTTATCCTATCTACTTAATTGCTCAAGCTAGACAGTGTAATAAATTTTACCTAAACTAACCAAGAGGCGCTCGAAATTTTAGTTTTCCACCCTGCCTGTTCAAGTTTTATGATACATTTTCATAGAGTTTAATTAAAGCTTACTTTGACATGTAAGTTACTTTATATCTTATAATATTTTAAAATAGTTGGTTTTACACATAAGACATATCTAAGATATTTAGTTACATATTATTATACAGTAGATCCTTGATATGGAGAAAAATTTCGTTTTATCCAAAAATTTATTATATTGAGGTTTGTTTCGATAAATTTTAGAGGAATGAAAAAAAAATGTTTGATGTTCCACTGTAGTAATTAAAATTTGGAACTGTGGAAAAGTTGGATTTTTTTAAATACGTCTTATTCATATTCAATAGCTTTATGTAATAATACATTATATTATAAAATAGATCCTATAATATCTTAATATTGACATTCCTCTCATTTTAACGAAATGTTAAATCCAGAGATACTTTATGGTTCAAAACGTCATTAAATAAATAAGCTTTTTTGTTTACCTAGGTATGTAGTGACGATAAAATATATATGTATGTTTTTCAGTCTTATTCATCTGGCAACACTTATGTTGACAGTATAGTTTTGACATTTGACAGTTCTATTTGTAAATGATTATGGAAGAAATACAAGATTGCTTTAATACCTCAAATTTAGAGTAAATATATTAAAAATAACTTCTTTATAATGTTATAAACTTACTTTATATCTTTAAATATAGTTTATCAACAGCTCCTCCTCCAAAATATTCAACATTACCGACATCTTCTGGTATTGTGTCTTTAAAAACGTTCACAGAAATCGATGATGATAATAAACAAGATGATATCCTAAGGGCATATGGTTTATCAAATAAAGAAATTGAGATTTACCGTGATTATAAAAAAGGTAATGAATCATTAGAAGCGAAACACAAAAATATTGAAGCTTCTGCTCTTAAAAGTATAATATCTAATATATTAGAAAAAATTGATAAAGCTGAATCAGGCATAGTTAATTCTGATGATTGTTCTAATGTCAAATATTCAATCGATCCAACTTTTCAACTGTCTAAAAAACCTCACAAAAAAACCTTGCATCCAGACCATCCGTTAAATAATTTAAATTCTCTAAAAAATGATTTATTTGGGCATTTGGAAGATAAGTCCATGCCATCTGTAACAAAACGACGGAAGTTGATACGAAGATATGACAGAAAGCTGAATAAGCCTCTTGAATTACCAGAACCAAATTTGGTTTTGACGAAAAAAAATATTCACAATAAAAATTCCCATCAATTCAATGACTTTATAAAAGTTGCTACCTGTTCAAATAGTATAAAACCCATTGATGCACCTAAAAATAGAAATCCCAATTCAAAATGGGATATACGGACAGTTGAAAAGAAAAACAATACAATCGAACATCAGTCTGTTTCTCATAAGAGTATAAAATCTTGCAAAACCAAAGAAGAAAGCGAAAAAGCTTTGTATACAATCAAAGATAATAAAATAGTCCGATTAGTAAAAAAGAATAACACTTCTGAAAATGACGATTCAAAATTTATCATGTCTGATATTACAATACCCATTAACAAGGCGGAAGAAAGACTATTGGAAGGATCGAAAATGGACATCGCTGATATTAAAAAAATACCTAAATTTGAAAACTACTCTCCCGGAGAACCTACAAAAGTATGTTCACTATTTTTTAATCCTCCATAAATCTGCAAATTTATTTTATTTTTTATATCTGTTTTTTAGGTGTTATACATTAAGAATTTATCAAATTCATTATCCCAAAATGATTTAAATGAACTATTCAAAAGCTATCAAAATACCTGTGATATTCGTTTAATGTCTGGTAAAATGAGAGGACAGGCTTTCATCACATTTACTGGTAAACTTTAATTCTTTATAATTATTATTTGAAAAAAAAACCTAAATGTTAAATTTTTTTAGATATTTACCACTCTGAAAAAGCACTACATGATTTAAATGGAACAATAATTAAAAGCAAACCAATGATAATTCAATTTGGGAAGAAAGATTGTAGATAGTAAGTGTTACTTATAAAATTGTATCAATTTAATACTTAACACTAATCCTATAAATTTTAATTTGAATGAATAATATTTATTCTCATCATAAAATATAAAGCGATATGTATAAGAAGGATCTGGATTCTTATTTACAAACCACTGGTAGAATCTTTTATTTGTGTAAATGAATTTTATAACACACCGAAGGATTCAAACTATTATATTGACACATTGAGAAAACTTGTATAAGAAGCTTGTTTTATTATTAAATATGGAAATTTTATTTGTTACCCTTAAAGGCATTGAAAAAAACTATAAGAAATAACCATAAACACTATTTATATTTTTCAAAATAAAAGTGGCTAAACCGTTAATGCTATTTTTTTTTAATTCTTGTTTAAAAACAAATCACCCTTTTGATGTGAAGACATTAAATAGTTTATAAAATTATCAATATAGAATAATTAATCAGATCATCACCTTATACATTAAACTATAGTTGAACCATACTTGAATATTTTGAACGATGGAATTCGACTACAATTTCCTACTTTACTAATACACCAAAGTATTGAAATAATTCATCATTTCTCAATGATCTTATAACACACCGAATGTGTAAAATCAAATGTTAAATCGAATGTTAAAGTTTTTACTTTCTTTTCAGTTTTCTGAATCACACATTATTCCGGCTAAAACTCAGTAATAACACAGTAAATAAATTGAATTAAAATATTAAACAAAGAACACACAACTAAATCCATTTAAAACTACACACAATATATTATCCAATTCAAAGAGAAACAAAAAGAAATCATTATCATTGTACCTTATTCTAAGTTTAAATAAATATAATATTTTTTATATACTCTGCCTAAAGCGAAATGATTCATAGAAATAAAATATTCATGCATGCAATTCGTTTGCATAATGAACATTCTAAAAAAAATATGAGAAAAAGTTTAATAGTATTACATATTTTATAAATTGATTTTATAGTAAATGATCTTCTCCATCATTAATTTAATACTGCATTAAAAATTGTATTACAATACGTAGGTGAGGGTTTTTTTTATTAAGTGTTTTTCCATACTCTTGTATAAGGAAAATCATCAAAATAATTTGCATCTTATTTAATTGTTAAGACTCGTGTTTGCAAATGCACCGTAGAATTTAATCGAAAATTAATTTTCGTCAGACTTTCGAAACGTCTCAGATATTGTGGTTACTTGAACCGTTAGCGGTCGAAAATATCTCCGTAATATGAATAAAACAACAATCTTGATATTGGTTGCAAGGTGTGTAACCGGTAAACTATTTTTAATTAATAATTCAAACCGAAAGCCCGATTAGACCATATATTTAAAAGTAAAACTGAAATATTATATACCGTATGTAACCGGTATTTCGATAAGTCGGTGAAGGTAAATTTTACATTCCACTACTCGCCAATTATATCTATCGAACAGTGTTTCTCAACATGTAAGATGTAAGAAAAATACAAATTCATAAAAAACCTTTAAAAAACTAGGCACAGTATAGGTGCAATTTTAATTATCAATAAAAAATAATTAATAATTACACAGTTTGAGTGTCCTGTAATTAACGGCCATACTTATTTCTAATTAAAATAAAATGACGTCGATTTATTATTATTTGGGAACAAACACTCACAGGTGACGCGAAATTAAAGGTAAAGTGCATCTGTATAAGCTGACAAAATAAAATAAATATTTTGAGTGATTTGAATTATCAATTGAAAGAAAACTTGAAATATTGGATACTTCAGCGGAAAAAAATATAGATGCATATATTACAACTGTACATTTTCTGATACATTAATATATACAACCTATTTCGGTAAAAGGATTACAATTAAATTAAATTAAATTCATCTCAACGTCATGTTTATAAATTCGATGGATTATTAACATAAAGCGTATCTACAAATTGACAGTTTATAAAGACAGAAGAACACAATTTATATTTGTGTTTCGACATTTTATTATAATATAATATCAAGTCTGCGGGATTGATTAATTGAAAAAAATGGCGTGATACACTATTTTGCCCCTCCCATCCCCGTAGAAAATTTTCTGCAGGCCCCATTTGTAAATATTATTAAATGATTGGATATTATCATACAAACCTAAAGGTTTTTATTTTATTTATTTTGTGTTAATAGACCATAGAATTTTTTTGTAAATTCTTACATACGACGATAAATATACAGGGTGGACTAATTAACTGAGCATATTTTAGGGGATGGTAGGGTATCGCAAAAATAGTTGTAAAAAAATTTAATATTTTTTTTCACTTATATTTGCGATACCCTACCACCTCCTAAGATATTCTCAGTTAATTCAAGTCCACCCTGTATGTGTAATTCGCATATTTTTTTTAAATATTCGCTAACCGAACCGTTATATTCATACAATAATGTTAATGCAATGAACTTTTTTTGATATATATCACGGTCGGTGATTATTCCCTCGCTCGGCTTTCAAAGTATACAATCTCTTTGGCAGTCAGTCCATCATGAGCTCTCTCTGCTATCGCAAGCTTTGGCAGCATTCCTCTTCCACGGCATGGACCGCCTGCAGGAGATCGAGATCCTCAGTAAGGGACCTCACTCAGGAAGACCTGGAGCTGACAGGATCATGTCCTTACAGTGCCGAGTTTTCGGCCGCCAAACCCTACTCGGAAATGCCAGGACCGACTCCGTTTCCGATCCTCGGAAATACCTGGAGGCTCGTCCCTTATATCGGCCAATACCAGATATCCGATTTGGCCAAAGTGTCCCAAATTCTGTACGATAGATACGGGAAGATAGTTCGCATGGCCAAGTTAGTCGGAAGACCCGATTTAGTGTTCGTTTTCGATGCTGATGAAACTGAGAAGGTCTACAGACAAGAAGGGCCTACTCCTTATAGACCTTCGATGCCTTGTCTCGTCAATTACAAGAGTGTGGTCAGAAAGGATTTCTTTGGTGAACTAGGCGGGGTTGTAGGAGTGTAAGTAATTTTATATATATCTAAACTTATTTAAAATATAAAATTAACTAAAGAGCTATATGAGGCTATCCGCGCAAAAGTGATGTAACCCCAGACTACTTACTAAAAATGACGAGTTACAATTGTTTTCGAACCTTGTTTCTTTCGTGAACATTATTTAAACTGTCTTTAATTTACTTTGTACAAAGAACCTCTCTATAATATTTATAAGTCTACAATATTTGTGTACTTTGTTTAATATTTTTAAAGGTTTCCTAGGCGTGCGTCGCCGTAAACGCACGCCGTAAAGTCGGTAATAGAGTTGAATTTCTGTACTTTTAATCGGTTTTTTGTTAATTAGTGCCTCGCCCGAGGCTCATACGAGGCATTAACTAACAAAAAACCGATCATAAGTGTATCTAAATAACTCTACTATCGTATTTACGGTGTACGTATGCCTGGAAATCCATTACTTTACACCACTTTTGCTCTGATTTACTTTTGTATGCCTCATATATAATTTGTGGTTAGAGTACCAGTTAGTATATTATTACGCCCCTGTTTACTATATACGCCTTAACGGATTTGAATATATAAAATATCACCGTAAAAAAAATATATATGTACAAATATTATGAGCTGAGATTTCCGACATTTGCAAAAAGTTATTAAGTACACACGACTCACAACAGAATGTCAATAAAATACACAGTTGCATTTAAATAAATATTTCACTATTTTATAATAATTTATTATTTGAAAATAAAAGTTTCACCTGTATTATATAATATATGAAAATACTTTTATATGAAAATATATGAAAATACTTTGGTAATTTTATTGTTATAAAGAATGCATGGTGTTGGAGAAGAGAAAGTAAACAGGTTTCATTCCCCATAATAGATCGTATTTCTTCCTTCTTCAATACGAAATTTGACGAAAGATGTAGAAAGTCATTTATAAAAAGAACTATCGGTTGGAAAGTTAATTTTGTATTCGATGCATGACTGAAATATGTGTAAATGTTTTTCATTGTATTCACAGTCCAAATATTGACTCGATTTGCATACGAATAGTCCTTGTAGATTCTTTTTTTTTCAGTGACATTAACACATTATTTTGTTATTGATGTTGAGAATTCAATCACGTCAGGATTTTTTTACCGTGCAACTATTTTTTTTATCTTTTTTGATTTTATTTTTATCGATATTGGACATTTAACTTTGATCTGAAACATGTAATAAATATATAAAAATACGCCCTAGAAAAGTTTTACGTCCTTATCTTGTGTATCAAATCTGAAAAGGCGCAGACGGTGATTAGTAATATTTTAATATCATATTATAGTCTTGTATTGTGACCAATCATTGCCATTTGTGAATAATCTGGCATCTAGTCATAAGGTCATTACATACATACACAAGAAACAAAGAATCAATCATATTTGTGTTCAAAACTTCATAAAATTGATATTAATAATAATAAGTGGTTTTTTTAGTTAAATAGATAAAACTTATTCATCTAATTTTTCCAGAAGGAAAACGCTCAATAATATGGCAGTAGATTTATATATTTAGAGACCATTTTTCTTTAAATATTTTTTTTATGTTTTATTAACTATTCCTATCGATGGATTAGTGACACATAAACGTATCTACAAAAATATATATAGTTTTAATCGCTATCATCTCAATAAAGAGGCATATTTATAAATACATATATTACGTGAAAACTTCATATTAATTCTAAAATTAAATGAATGGTAAACACAATAAAATTATATAACAATGGTGAAACACAATTTAAATTTGAAAAATATGTACATATATCCTTGAAAACTGACAGTTTTTAGATACGTTTTTTTGTTACTGATCCATCATGTATTATTAATAAGTACAAAAGGAATGTTCTAATACAAGAAACCTCTTCATACAATAATTTGCAAACGAGTCACGAATGCATTGTCACAAAGAATGAAGTCTTCACTGCCAAATCGATCCCTTTTAAACTATTATTTAATTAATAAATTACTTCACTATTTGACCTTGTTCGATGTAAATATAATATCAGATTTTCCTCTAAATTATATCCATCTTCCTAATATCAAAATACATATTTGCTTATGGCTGCAATTTTTTTTTTCTATTATTATTAGGTGTTTGAAGTTCAATAAATTATTTGTTGAAATGATAAACGTTTGTATTTAAAATATATTAATTGCAGACTTATATATATATATATATGCTTTTATAAAATGTTTTCGGACGGCATTAGGTGGAAATTTATAAATAAACCACTGAAATTCTTGGTATTTGCACTGATTTTACAAACAGTCAAATGATTATCAACGTATAGTTTTAAATATTATCTATAATATAATTTAAAAAAATACATTATTTATAATCTTATTACGCTTAAATTCGATATAAAAATATTATTAATACATTGGTTACCTGCAAACAAGAATAAGTGATAAGTGTCGGACATTTTAGCACTGCTTTGTAAAATCATTTGCGGTTTGTTATTGTTATTTAAATGTGCATTCAAAATAGCATAACTTTGAATAATATTCTTTTATATCAATACAAACCATTAAGATTATGCGCATTTAATAATATTTTTTTAATATAAAAGACTGTAAAACCGGTCAACTGTATTGGTTACTGCTGTTTACGAACAGCTAGTTTGCCACTGAAATAAACTCTACAAAAGTTACACCGCATTTAAATTTGCTGATTATACTAAATGTGAATTTTATTGAGGCTTAGCTGTGAATGTATACGATTTATAATGTAATATTGATTGAAGAGGTACGTTTTGTATGGTGTTCCGGTGAAAGTTAGTATGTACTGTGAATATGCGGAACGAGGTCGTCTTCTTGTCTATTATATTATATCCCACATCATTAGAAACTACTCTTATACTCAATTAAATGCCACACAAATAATAAAAAAATATATAATTTTTTAAAGAAAAATGTGCATCGGAGTCTTGGCGATTGTAAGAGTATGTAATTTAAACAATCGATCGGTAATGCAATGTTTTTAAGTACATTTATATTTTGATTATTTGTACAATATTACATAGATGCAATAGCCTTAAATTGTAGATATATAGTCAAACGTAGGCTAAGCGGATGCTTTAACCTATTTTGGGATATTTGAGCACTGCAACGATTACCTTTATAATGATATCTATTATTTGATGTAACCGTTGCAGAGTCCAATTTCAAATCAACATATGAGCATTTACTCAACCTAAGTTTGTATTTAACATATTATTGAGATGATAAACTTTATTTATGGGGAAACCTAAGAAAGAACGTACGCGTTGTTAATTCTTTTTTGAGAAACACTGTAATTGTTTATAATAATGCTGACAGTGGGGAGATTTCGACATAGAAATCGTAAATTACCCACAGATTTCTCTCGTAACGTCATATGCTATATTTTTAATAAAGATAGATTTATTTGGAATCCGGCATTTTTTATTAAATATGAAATAACGCATTTTTTTTTGAGTCATCTTTTATACTATGAATGTTATGTCTATATATTAAACACGACAAACCAGCTTGTTTCTAAATGTCGAATTTTGGAAAGTGGAATATATTAATTAATTGACTACGCAATTTTCTAATGTACCTAAAAAAAAATTTTATATAAAAGACCGAAATGCTGTCGTCTATTGGAAATTAAGTAGAAATTCAGGCTTACATAATTTTCTTCCATAGTGTTCATAAAAAATGCATACTGATTATGTACCCACTCTTTTGTACGATTGATATTTTAATATATACCTGTCGATCAGTATATAATTTGCGAATTCCTTTGCAGACCCACTTAAAATAATGTTTATTTTCCCTTTATAAAGTGTCAAATATTTATTTTCCTAAGTGCCTTAATAGGCGTAGGTACTTCAAACAAACGGTTGTTTTCTTGGAGTAAATTTTAAATCCTACTTAATTTTAAAATCCATAGACATGGCGAACCGTGGAGGATATTTAGAACCAAAGTCCAGAAGCCAGTTCTTCAAATACAGACCGTGAGGAAATATATTGGGCCCATTGAAGAAGTCACAGAGGATTTCATCGCGAAAATGGTGGAAATGAAGGACGAAAATGAAGAAATGCCCGCTGATTTTGATAACGAAATACACAAATGGTCTTTAGAATGTAAGTGAAAACATATATTTTTAAATATAAAATTATAGCACGCGATTGAATTCTGGTATTAACTGGAGCGTTTCTAAGGCAGTGTAGTTTTACAACCAGTTGTGAAATCTTAGAAGTGTTCGTACACACAACACGAAACATAAATATTTTATCTATTAAAAACCTTTTGAAATCTTAACGTCTTTTTGTTGAGAATCAACCTTGAAGGTAATGTTTAGAATATACGTGACGTGAATATGACCGATTATAACCTTTTATAAATTACAAATACTACGTTGTACTACGTTACATTCCACACGTTTGTTATTTTTTTTAAATATTGTGTAAACATAGTGAATTATCAAATGAAGTTCACAAAGAAGAACTAAACCGGTTTTACAACTTCAAAATTTCCTCATAGTCATTTGCATCTTAAAAAAACATCTGTGGTTTATTTGAAATAAAAAGTATTCGTAATGCATTTTCTTGGATGTTTTTAATTCACTGCAAACTCATTATACAGTACACAGAGACCGTCTCTTTTAATTCAATTTGGTGGGGAAATTTTCTTCAAAGTAATTCTATTTGCAAATGACAATTGCGAGACAAACACTTACAACGTCCTAATTGTTATTTTATTTCTTTTGATTGTCCATATAGGTATTGGAAGGGTTGCTTTGGATGCAAGATTAGGATGTTTAGATAGATCCATGTCTGATGATTCTGAACCTCAAAAGATCATAAATGCTGCTAAATATGCCCTGAGAAATGTAGCTACTTTGGAATTAAAAGCACCCTTCTGGAGATATATCAAAACTCCACTCTGGACCAGATACGTCAACAACATGAACTTCTTTATTGGGTAAAAACCGCAAAAATAAATAAATGACATATCTACATATTATTTTTCTTTTACAGATTGTGCTCGAAACATATTGAAGCTGCTCTTGAAAATCTAAATTCGAAGACCGTAACCTCCGATTATGATCTTTCTCTCCTTGAAAGAGTATTGTTGAGAGAAAAGGATCCCAAAATCGCCACTGTTATGGCTCTTGATCTAATTCTTGTGGGAATTGATACCGTAAGTTTTGTAAAATACCTTTTAAAATAAGAAATATATAAATAACTTAATTTTCAGATTTCTATGGCCGTTTGTTCTATTCTATACCAACTTGCCACAAGGCCCGAAGTACAAGAAAAGCTTTTCAATGAATTATTAACTGTGCTGCCAGATCCCAACACTAAAATTCAATCATCACATCTCGATCAATTGGTCTATTTAAAAGCTTTCATTAAAGAAGTCTTCAGGTTGGTAATCATTTACTCGTAACACTTTGTACAATTTTGATATTTAATAAATTTTAGAAAATACTCTACTGTGATTGGTAATGGGAGAACCCTTCAAAATGACATGGTTATTTGTGGATACAATGTCCCTAAAGGAGTAAGTTGTTAATTTAATTCATCATAAAGATCAGAAAGTAGTAATCAATATTATCCACATTTAGACACAGCTTGTATTTCCAACAATCGTTACTGGAAACATGGAGGATTATGTAACTAATGCCGATAAATTTGAACCAGAGAGATGGATGAGAGGCAGCGAAGGACAAATTCATCCTTTCGCGTCTTTGCCATATGGTTATGGAGCAAGAATGTGTCTTGGAAGAAGATTTGCTGATTTGGAAATGCAGATCCTACTTACTAAGGTACAAATACAATTAAAAACCAACTATTTAACTCATTATCAAACTAATAAACTATTTTTTACAGCTTATTCGATCTTACAAACTTGAATTCAATCATGAACCGCTAGAATATGAAGTCACTTTCATGTATGCTCCCAAGGGTGATTTGAAATTTAAAATGACAAAACGGTGATATGTAATCACAATATTCATATTATATTTTATAATGTACATAAGTAGCAATTATTGCTTAAATACATTATAGGAAGTTGGCATTATACCAAATAACTTGATTTTTAAAAATCAAATAAAATAAATTAAAATCTTATAATTGTTTCAATATTAATAATAAAATTTATTTATTTTTATTTGGTTTTTACAAATTTCTATCTATTAACTTGAATTTCAATGGTCCATTTGGTGTGTACATTGGATGTACATAATAATCCAACTTTGGATAGTTGTATTCCAATTTGTATGATTGAATCATCTGAAATAATAAATATTTTATACAAAAATTGATCAATTATTTTCATTAAAATATCAATGATATTTTTGATTACCTTGCATATTACGGTTTGGATTTCTAGATCGGCAAACCGTTTACCCAAACACATCCTCTTACCGTACCCAAATGGTAATGATGCAAAAGCATGATATCGAGCAGTTTTTTTATTATTCGACTTATCATCAATATTATTATTTTTTTCCTCCATCGGACATGATTTTAACCATCTTTCAGGCATGAATTGTGATGCATTAGGGAAATATGTATCCAAATTTCCAATCACATAATGTTGGAATACCACTTGGACCTACATTTAATAAAATAAATAAGAAAATTTTGGGGTCAACATTAAAATAATAAAAACTCTACTCACTCCTTTAGGTATTTGATAACCACAAATTACAGTATCTTTTTGCAAACACCGACCATTTCCAATCACAACGGGATACATTCTTAAATAAATAAAATATGTTTTACAGATTTATTGACTATTTTCAAGTATTTTTACCTTAAAGTCTCCTTAATGCACGCTTTTAAATATTGCATGCTTTCTAATTTTGCAGCCGTTATTGGATCATTCGGGTTGGGCAAGATGCTTGTTACTTCATTGTGGAGCTTCTCTTGGATTTCTGGGTGTATAGACAGTTGATAAAGAATCGATGCTACAGCATTTGATGTCTAAAAATAAACTATGATATATATAGATTAATATAATATTAGCAAAATCCACTTACAGTATCTATTCCGACTAAAAACATATCTAAGGCCATAACTGTGGCAACCTTTGGATCATTTGTAAGAAGAAGTCGTTGAAGAAGCGACAACTCCCTTTCTGTTTTATTCCCAACACCTTTATCAATAGCAATTTGAATATGTTTCATTGTTATTCTAAAACAAATACATTAAAACAATACACATTATATTTTTTTACTAAATTAATATTACCTTCTTATAGTTTCTAGTGCCATAATATATTTTTTGAAAGTGGGAGTATTGAACAATCTCCAGAATGGTATTTTGAGCTCTAGTACAGGAACATTTACAAAAAATGTATTCACTGCGTTAATTAATTCTTGGGTTTCTTGTGGAGCTTGAAGATCTAAACATCCGAGTCGTGTGTCCAAAGCAATACTTGCAATTGCTGTAAAAATTTATAAATTTAACACCAGTTCATTTATTATTCAAATACTCTTTAAGTCTTACATTCCAAAGACCACTTGTGAATTTCATTGAGAAAATCTGCCGGCATTTCCCCATTACTATCCCTCAATGTCGCTACTCTAAAAAATACAACCAAAATATATTATGTGGGCTTTCTTGGTATAAACAAAAATAAACCTTTTAACTAAATCATTGGCGGCTTCTTCAATTGATCCTACATAAAGTTTTGCTGTACGTGGTTGTAACATAGCTTGCTGCACTTTAACCCTAAATGAAGCCCAATCTTCCCCATGACTAAAAATTGTAAAAATCCTTATCCACTTATCCACTTCACAAAATATAATTGTAGGAATAATACATACACAGCAATCACTCCTGCATTGTCACCAAAGAAATCCTTCCTCACAACATGTTTATAATAATTCAACGAAGGCATTGATGGTCTGTAATTTTTTTATTAATAAATTAATTTGATTGTTTGAAGAAACTAAAAGAAAAACTCACCTGAAAGGTAATTGGTCCTCGACACGAAATACATTTTCAATTTCATCTGGATCAAATAGAAAAAGCATATCGGGTCTACCCAAAAGACCTGCCATTTTTACACAAGGACCAAATTCCTTATACAACCTCTTACATAATTTGTCAATATGTTCTATTTGATAATCACCTAAAATCAAAATATTAAATATTTCATTTATATATTCTATGATAATCATTAATAATTGAATAGAATGCAGTAATTCTGGATATTATAAAAAAAATTGATATTTATAATTATTATTCAATGTGAAAGAACGTAACTTTCACCTTAACAACCGCGCCGAATCATCTTTTTAAAAACGCGTTTTAATGACGTTGAACATATATTATATAGTACAAATTTAACATAAAATACTATAATATTTAAATTATTATCTTACCGATGTATGGTAAAAACCTCCAGTTGTTACCCAGCAAAGGTAAAGGCTGTGGTCCCGGTACTTTTGAATAAGGCAAAGCACTTTTCCATTTTAATTCCGCTAATTTCGCTTTTACTTCCTCGGGAGTTAATAAACATGGAGACGGAGCAACGAAAGCCCTCCATCTCACAAATTGTTTATCCAAAGATCCACATTTATTTGATTTAATAAACATTCGACGACATATTAACGATGTCATTTTCCCTTTAGTAATTCCTTGTGTTCTTATTTTCAACTTAAAAACATTTAAACCTATTAAAAGAGAAAATAAACTGTCTACTCTTCTACAAAATGAGGGACTCGAATGACTGTGAAGAAGATCGTACACACGAATGAATGAAGAGTGGGGAACAGTATTTTTATTACAGTGACCATGATTTGATCAAAATTGTACATTCTTTTTAAATATTATAATTGAATATTTAATATTATAAAAAAATACAAGTATTTAAATTATGTTTTATTAATTAATTTTTATACCTGTTCTTCTACTACTATTTCTTATTACTTCTTTTAATATATATTTAAAAAAATCTTAATTATAATTTGTTACATGTATCCTCGTGATTATTTTTAAATTGTCAAAAGTAGTGTATTGAAAAGCCATTAATAATATTTTCTATCAATACTAAAATTGATAATTTATTCATAAAAAGTAGATATAAAATTAAAAATCACATTTGCAATTTAAGTCGTCACACCAATAATGATCACTATTGTAAATAAATTTTATAGAAAATAATATGGTTACCCTAAATTTGCTTACGTGTTTGAATATAATATGTAGGCAGTTTGAATATGAATAAGCATTTTCTTCATAAGAAAATATCTTAGCTTTAATAATAAAAACATAAAATTTAATATTGTTACGCAATAACATCTGGCTAAGCATTGATTAATTTTTAATTACAAAAAATTCTTTTAACTTTTTATATATAAACATATTTATATTAATTATACGTTTAATCATTGTACTTAGATAGATATTTAACGAGTTTTACTAGTCAGTATTGTCGTTTATTAATATTGTACTGCGAGCAACGATATTGAGTAGTAGCCATAAAACAAAAGAAGAAAAAGACATTAATCAGCTGAGCATCTGTCAGTGAGGACCGGCGAATAAAGAAAGTACACCGACCTGTTCTTGTTTACTATTTTATTGCGTTTTATAAATAATTCAGAAGTAAAGTAATGTCAGCCTGGAAATCCGCCTTCAAGTGGATCACCATTATATCACTTCTGTTCCTCGCCATTCCCATCAGAATCCCTCCACCTCCCGAGAAACTCCAGTTTGACGACTATATACAAAAATTCAACAAATCTTACATTGAAGGCTCTCAAGAGTATGACAAAAGATAACATGCATTCAGGGTAAGTCACTTAAAATACGAAATGTACACATTTCATTTAATTATAGAATACATTTTCTTTAACGTTTTTATAGCACACACTCACTCTAATACAAGAAATAAATTCTGGCAGACTTCACAATCAAACAGCTCGATATGGACTCACACCGTTTTCAGATTTAACTGAAGAAGAGTTCATAGAGTTTCATCTCGACAAGGCAAAACGTCTCACTAAAAGACGACAACATCGTAACAGACACAGAAATGTTAATAAAGACCTTGAAGATATCATTTGGTATGCTTATGGAGAGAATAATCTTCATCGGAGGAAGCGTCAGTTGCAAATTAAAGATCTCCCATCAAAAATAGACTGGTTTGTATTTATATGTATACATTTATAATTTTTGATTGAATTTTATCGATGTAGAAGAGAGCGAGGTATTATCATTCCTGTAAAAAATCATGGTTTGTGCAATCAAATGATATGGTTATTTGTGGATACAATGTCCCTAAAGGAGTATGTTTTTAATTATTTCATCATAAAGATAACATGAAGTAATTAATATTATCCACATTTAGACCCATCTTGTATTCCCAACAATCATTACTGGAAACATGGAGGAGTATGTAACTAATGCTGATAAATTTGAACCAGAGAGATGGATGATTGGCAGCGAGGGACAAATTCATCCCTACTAAGGTACAAAAGACAATTAAAAATGAACTATTTAAATCATTATCAAACTAATACAATAATTTTTTTACAGCTTATTCGATCTTACAAACTTGAATTCAATCCTGAACTGCTAGAATAAGAAGTCATTTTCATGTATGCTCCGAAGGGTAATTTGAAATATAAAATGATAAAACGGTGATTTGTAATCACAATATTCATATTATATTTATTGCAAATAACATCATTTTTTTAACATCAAATAAAATAAATACAAAACTTATAATTGTTTCAATAGTAATAAAAAAAAATTACTTTGGTTTTTACAAATTTCTATCTATTAACTTGAATTTCAATGGTCCATTTGGTGTGTACATTGGATGTCCATAATAATCCAACCTCGGATAGTTGTATTCCAATTTGTATGATTGAATCATCTAAAATAATAAATATTTTATACATAAATTGATCAATTATTTTCATTAAAATATCAATGATATTTTTGATTACCTTGCATATTACGGTTTGGATTTCTAGATCGGCAAACCGTTTACCCAAACACATCCTCTTACCGTATCCAAAAGGTAATGATGCAAACGCATGATATTGAGGAGCTTTCAATTTATCATCAATGTTATTATTTCCTTCTTCCATCGGACATGATTTTAACCATCTTTCAGGCATGAATTGTGATGCATTATGGAAATATGTATCCAAATTTCCAATCACATAATGTTGGAATATCACTTGGACCTATATTTTATAAAATAAATATGAAAATTTCAAAAAGTCAACATTAAAATAATAAAAACCCTACTCACTCCTTTAGGTATTTGATATCCACAAATTACTGTATCTTTTTGCAAACAACGACCGTTTGCCATCACAACGGGATACATTCTTAAATAAATAAAATATATTTTACAAATTTAATTACTATTTTCAAGTATTTTCACCTTAAAGTCTCCTTAATGCACGCTTTTAAATATTGCATGCTTTCTAATTTTGCAGCCGTTATTGGATCATTCGGGTTGGGCAAGATGCTTGTTACTTCATTGTGGAGCTTCTCTTGGATTTCTGGGTGTATAGACAGTTGATAAAGAATCGATGCTACAGCATTTGATATCTAAAAATAAACTATGGTGTAAATAGAATAATATAATATTAGCAAAATCCACTTACAGTATCTATTCCGACTATAAACATATCCAAAGCCATAACCGTGGCAACCTTTGGATCATTTGTAAGAAGAAGTCGTTGAAGAAGCGACAACTCCTTTTCTGTTTTATTCCCAGTACCTTTATCAATAGCAATTTGAATATGTTTCATTGTTATTCTAAAACAAATACATTAAAACAATACACATTATATTTTTTTACTAAATTAATATTACCTTCTTATAGTTTCTAGTGCCATAATATATTTTTTGAAAGTGGGAGTATTGAACAATCTCCAGAATGGTATTTTGAGCTCTAGTACAACCACATTTAAAAAAAATGTATTCACTGCGTCAATCAATTCCTGGGTTTCTTGTGGAGCTTGAGGATCTAAACATCCGAGTCGTGTGTCCAAAGCAATACTTGCAATTGCTGTAAAAATTTATAAATTTAACACCAGTTCATTTATTATTCAAATACTCGTTAAGTCTTACATTCCAAAGACCACTTGTGTATTTCATTGAGAAAATCTGCCGGCATTTCCCCATTACTATCCCTCAACGTCGCTACTCTAAAAAATACAACCAAATTATATCCGTGGGCTTTTTTTCTTGGTATAAACAAAAATAAACCTTTTAATTAAATCATTCGCGGCTTCTTCAATTGATCCTACATAAAGTTTTGCTGTACGTGGTTGTAACATAGCTTGCTGCACTTTAACTCTAAATGAAGCCCAATTTTCCCCATGACTAAAAATTGTAAAAATCCTTATTATGTATCCAATTCACAATATATAATTGTAGAAATAATACATACACAGAAATGACTCCTGCATTGTCACCAAAGAAATCCTTCCTCAAAACATGTTTATAATAGTTCAGCGAAGGCATTGATGGTCTGTAATTTTTTATTATTAAATTGATTGATTGTTTCAAAAAATAAAAACAAAACTCACCTGAAAGGTAATTGGTCCTCAACACGAAATACTTTTTCGATTTCGTCTGGATCATATATAAAAAGCACATCGGGTTTACCCAAAAGACCTGCTATTTTTACACAAGGACCATATTTCTCATACATACTTTTATATAATTTGTCCATATGTTCAATTTTATATTCACCTGAAAGCATGATTTTAAATACTCACTTTTGACAATATATTCTATGTTTATCGTTAATAATTAAATAGAATGCAGTAAATCTCGATGTTATAGAAAATATACGTGATGCATACTTAGATTTATTATATTTATATATATACATATTATATTATTATACAATACTGCAGTACCACTAGAGCATTACGGGAAATCCCAAGACGCAGTGATAATGCAGCACTTGTCGGTTGGAACATGAAACAGAAAAAAAAGAAATATAAGTGTTAAAAAATTAAGAGAAGAAGAAAAACATATAGAAGATGGTAATATGTGAAAGATGTGAATGTAATATAAATAGAAACATGTGCACGCTCTCCGTAAACACAGGGAGGGACAGATTGAACAGGTCATTATCTGTCCCCCTGACAGACAACTCATCCAAAAAGCGTACTGCTCTAATTTATACGTCCAATACCGTCGCCGAGACATACTGTCTTGGTCTACCAAGATAACTGGAAAAGAACCTGAGTAATCGCAGTGAGAAACCGTACTCATCTTTAACAGAAGGATATTATTGTCTACCTTATCAAAAGCCTTCTGATAATCGAGACAACAGCCATCTGCAATCCCTGATCTAAGCATGGCGAGGTCTTATCCGAAAAAAACACACAGATTGGTGACTGTGGACAGTCCAGGTCTAAAGCCACAAAGCCAGAATTCGGCTAAATTATACACTTTTAAATCTTTACACTACTCTATACAACCTATTGAAAATATATCACCTAGTCCTATAAATCTACTCTACACATCATTACATTCTAATACGCATAACTATAATATTTATATTCAAATAATACCACCAAAATATAATCATCGATAAAATAAAATATTGTTTCTACAACAATAATTTATTATAATTAGTACAAAAAGCATTTAAAAATGATCGTTAATCGAGCTTTATTATATATTTTGGTCGTATTAATTGAATACAAATGTAAATATGATAGTTATGCATGTAAATATGTAATAATAGTGTAGAGTAGGTATATGGGAATAGGTGATGAATTTTTCATTGTGATCTTAGTGTAAATATGTATATTAGAGTGGTGTAATGCTTGAAATGTATATAATATCGCCTAATTTCCATACTTCACGTACTGTATCTGCGACCACAGCGCAGACGTCACACATTCTACCTGGAGGCCCGTGTAACAACTTTCGTTGGCCCCGAGTAAATGCATCTGCGATTTAAAACTATTGTAGGAGACACCACCGATAAGAAGACCGGACAAGTGGACACACCAATTGTCTGGTTAATTGTCTCACTCAGAGTCGACGGACTTTTTCGCCATATTGATACATCCAGTTGTCTGGCATTCTTATCGGAGGTAATGGACGAACTCGTCAAGTGCACCCGAATGGCTTCAATCTAAATGTCGACTATGATCGGCTTTATTTTTGACACAGCTTGAAGAAACGGAATGTACAAATAAGTATCATATGAATCGTAGTCTCACGAGAGCCATATGAAGAAAACGAACTTATAATATTGAAATTATTATCTTACCGATATATGGTAAAAATCTCCAGTTGTTACCCAGCAAAGGTAAAGGCTGTGGTCCCGGTACTTTTGAATAAGGCAAAGCACTTTTCCTATTTATTTCCTCTGATTTCGAATTTACTTCCTCGGGAGTTAATAAACATGGAGGCGAAGCAACGAAAGCCCTCCATCTCACAAGTTGTTTATTGAAAGATCCACATTTATTTGATTTAAATAGCATACGATGACATATTAACGAGGTCATTTTCCCTTTAGTAATTCTTTGTGTTTTTCTTGTCAAATTAAAAAAAATTAATCGTATTAAGATATAAAAAAAACTGTCTACTCTTCTACAGAATGAGGAACTCGAATGACGGTGAAGGATATCTTTTACCGAATAAATGAAGAGCGAGGACCGCTATTACAGTAACCATGATTTGATAAAAATTGTACATTCTTTTTAAATATTATAATCGAATATTTAATATTAACCCTAAGAATGTGATTTTTATGCCTTTTGTTCTTCTGCCATTTCTAATTTACACATTACATACATTTTAAAATATGTAAATTTACTTATAATAATAATACCAAATAAATTCATTATCGTTCTTTTAAAGCATCATTGTCAAAAGTATTGTATGTACATATGAAACGAAAATCCAGTAATAACAAATTATAAATTATTCGTTAATGCTTTGTTTTAATTTTTAAAAAAACTGTTCATTATTAAAATACTGAATCCGTATGAACAATGGTACAATTGGTAATTCATAAAAAGTAGGTATAAAATTAAAAATCACTATTGTAAATTAAATGTTGATAAAATAATATGGTTACCCTAAATTTGTTTACGTGTTTGAATACAATATATTGGTACTTTGAACATAATAAAAATAATTTTCTGTTTTATAATAGCATAGATTTATATATAATAACATAAAATTTATCATTGCTACGCATTGCCTAATGGCTAACCGCAAAAAATCTATAAAATTCCTATCTATAAACATACACATGTATTTGTATTGTACATACATAGATAGATATTTGGGTGGTTTTTATTTTTCATCGACAATGACATGTGTCCTCCAAAAAAAATATCGTTTGGCGTCCAAAGTGTGCAATTACCAAATATTTTTTGCATATAAACCTTCTTTTGACAAAAATATTTTGAATAATCCGAAACTTCCGTCTTCTCTATAAAATAATTAAGCCAGGAGACATTGAGACGGAGGTGTTTTATATACAAATAAATCACAAAAACCTGTTTTTCAAGATTATCTCGTTTTGTATGGCTCCAAGGATGTTCACATTTAAATATATATTGTAGATCATCATCCTTGAGACAAATTTTGTAAAAACATTTTTGATAAATGGAATGTTCGCGGTAACTCTTAGCGGCCAGCTGGAAGTACATAAATACATAACTGCACTGTCCAGATGGCTCTATAACATTATATTTAATAATATTTGCATATATCTAATATATTAATATAATAATAATATTATGTAATATTATTATTATCTACTTTTATCATTCATCTTATAGATTGGGGCTGAATTTAATGTATTACAGTAATTTTTGAAATGAAAAATACCAGGAACTTGTAGGTTTTTTTATAATTATAATCATTCAAATGCAAAAATATTGATGATTCAAAGATATTACATATATATTTTGAATATACATTCCTATGGCGCTGGGACCCTCACCAACTTAAAAACGGTGATGTCTATCAAAAATGTTTTCAAGTAAAATTTGTTAAGAATTTCATGATCTACAATGTTTATTTAAATGACAATATCATTGGAGCCATAGAAACCGAGATAATATTGAAAAACGAATTTTTGTGACCTTTGACCTCGAATAAATTCCAAACCCGTCACCTGATCGTATTAGATTTTTCACACAACTTTTATAACACTAAAATAAAGGTGTATGCAATTACAGCTTCTAGGCTCAAGGTTTCAATACCAAAGTTTGGCCCTTTTCTTCTTAATTTGATTGGGCTATTCAACGACAGGCAAGAATAGGGCTCCTTTTTCACTTGACCCTACGACTTCTGACCCTACGCCCTAGTAAGTTAGGATAGTCGCCGAAAGATAGTAAAAGGATGTTCGTGTTTTTATTCGGTGACCGATCTGTCACGGAAGTTAAAATATTATTGTATATCATTTCGGTTCTTCGATATTATTTTATTGTTTCATAGTAATTATAGGTTATAGCTTAGTTTTTGGAGTAATGCACTATAAGCTGAATGCTATCTGTGTCGCGTGTCACAAAAAATGGTACATAATGCCCAACAAAAAGACCAAAAAAATGAATTTTTGAAAAAGTTAAAGAAATTCAAGAAATTATTTCTTTAAAAGAAAAAGAGTAATAGTCCAACCAATAGTAGAAAAGAAAATGAAAAAAAAAATGGATATGCCGACAAAGAACTGACGATGACTGCATACTGAATAGAAAAACTGCTAACCAGATTTTCAACTGCATTTATTTCAAAACTTGCACAAAATTAAAAAAAAAATGTTCAACCAGCGATATTGTGACAGAGTGGTATTAAATAACAATTTTAAAATGTTTAAATTAAAAATTCTAACATTTCAAGCTAGATAATAATACAAGTTTGTATTCTAGTTAACTATTTTAAAAATGAAGATGTGATTTTGCATTAATTTCTGATATACTAAAACATTTTTTTGACCGAACTGTTTATTTTTCGTTACTATTTCAAACAAACGTGAAATTTAAAAAAAAAATCGAGTAAAACTTAAAAGTTATGATAACTGGACAATAATTTATAGCTAGGTTAGTTTAAGAAAAGAAATTGTTATTTTTTTGAAAAAAACATTGCTCGGATTGTCGGTAGAAAAGAAGAACGCGAGTTTTCCTAGTCAGTATTATCGTTGATTTGCGTTGTTGCGATATTGAGTAGTAGCCATAAAACTAAAGAAGAAAAAGACATTAATCAGCTGAGCATCTGTCAGTGAGGACCGGCGAATAAAGAAAGTGCACCGACCTGTTCTTGTTTACTATTTTATTGCGTTGTTTATAAATAATTCAGAAGTAAAGTAATGTCAGCCTGGAAATCCGCCTTCAAGTGGATCACCATTATATCACTTCTGTTCCTCGCCATTCCAATCAGAATCCCTCCACCTCCCGAGAAACTCCAGTTTGACGACTATATACAAAAATTCAACAAGTCTTACATTGAAGGATCTCAAGAGTATCACAAAAGATACCACGCATTCAGGGTAAGTCTCTTAAAATACGAAATGTACACATTTTATTTAATTATAGAATACATTTTGTTTAACGTTTTTTTTATATATTATTATAGCACACACTCACTCTCATACAAAAATTAAATACTGGCAGACTTCATAATCAAACAGCTCGATATGGACTCACACCGTTTTCAGATTTAACTGAAGAAGAGTTCATAGAATTTCATCTCGACAAGGCAAAACGTCTCACTAAAAGACGTCAACATCGTAACAGACACAGAAATGTTAATAAAGACCTTGAAGATATCATTTGGTATGCTTATGGAGAGAATAATCTTCATCGGAGGAAGCGTCAGTTGCAAATTAAAGATCTCCCATCAAAAATAGACTGGTTTGTATTTTGTATTTATATGTATACATATATCATTTTCTAATTGAATTTTATGAATGTAGGAGAGAGCGAGGTATTATCAGTCCTGTAAAAAATCAAGGTTTGTGCGGAGCCTGTTGGGCCTACAGCACAATACACACCGTGGAAGCCCTCGCTGCCAGAGTTAATCAGAAACTCGTACCTCTCAGTGTTCAGGTAAAAATATTCATTTCAATTAACTCTTTTGGTTTCTTGCGCTCTGTCCTAACAAAAATAAATATATCATATTATTTAACAATATTGGATTTTATATTAATATTATTTTAAGCCTTTATTTGACTCCATAAAAATAGATGTAGACCTATTTCTTCCGATATTTTATACTATTAAAATAATATTTTCTTACCAGCAATCGGTGGACTGTGCCAGAAATGGAAATTTTGGATGTGCCGGTGGAGATATTTGTAGTTTGCTTCAATGGTTGACTATTAAAAATATTACTATTGCTACTGAAGATGATTATCCAACAATTGGCAAAGCAAGTGTCTGTCACAATTCAAAACTTTCTTCAGGGACTCGAATAAAAGACTTCGCATGTGGAAGGTAAAATATTACCTATTTAATTTATTACTTTTTCTGTGGTAAACATTCTAAAAAATTACTCTTGAATTTCTTTCTTAACTTTGGGTGAATTTATTTCTTATAAATACTTGTGAATTGAAAAGATTAAAAGGAGACTTATGAAATTATTAAACTTATTGGTAGTGAAATTTTATGTGTACTGTATCAAGTGACAACTAAATTAAAATGTCTCGGAATTATAAATCAGGATTGTACATCAATGACTCTAGTAGGTCTCCAAGACGACAATAAAAATATGTTGATGGAGCATCCAGATTTAATTATTAAAATTTAAATCAAATTTTCTTATGAGTTGTTGAAAGAATCATTTTTTATATTTAGCCTGGTTGGTACTGAAGATCAACTAATAAGATGGGTTGCGCTCTATGGTCCTGTAGCTGTTGCAATCAACGCTTTATCCTGGCAAAATTACCTCGGAGGAGTCATACAATACCACTGCCCCAGTGATCTATCCTCACTCAATCACGCAGTCCAAATCGTAGGATACGACCTTACAGCTGATATTCCTCATTACATAGTTAAAAATTCGTGGGGCACCAACTTTGGACTGGACGGATATCTTCATTTAGCGATCGGAGAGAACATTTGTGGACTTGCAGATGAAGTGGCGATGATCAATTTAATCCCGACTTAAATTCAGATTAAATTTCATTTAAAATTAATGAACCATAATGCTCAAATTAGTTATATTAAGCAAACTATTAATTATAGTGCCTTAAAAATATATTTCATATGTATGTTACAAACATACGCTTACTTTGATGATTCTATTTGCTAGTATTTTTTTCCCCACATACTTAAAAATGTACAGTAAGTACTTAGAAATTGTTTATTCAACATTGTGATACGAAAATTCCTTTTATTAATGCATATTTATAATGGGTGTGTGTGTGTTTGTGTGCCATATATCATGTTTTTAAAATGGCAAAATTCTTTATTAATTGTTATCAGTTAACATGTCAATTATTCAATATACTTTGCTATATCTAGTCTACTTAATTATAAATTGAAATAATAATGCATAATGTGTAAATCATTTCATTCCAAAATATATTATTATATAATTGTTGTATAATATTTACAACATCTTGCAATATTCTGATGAGACTGAAAGCTGGATCATATTTGCTGTAATTTCCTATTTACATTATTATGATAAATAAACATTTCGAATGCAATCTATTATATATACTTATATCAAAATGTTTAATCTTAAAAGCAAAAGCTTTCAAACATGAAAAAGTTGTCCATATTTACTTTTTTTATTTGTATTCAAATAAGTGCAAAAGAAAATATAATTCTATAAAATGATAAAAAAAAACTTAATTTTACTTGTTAACTAATCTTAATTTAATATTATATTTGTATAAAATTAAAATAGGGACAAGGTAAACTTAAGCTAAAAAAGAGGAAATTGGGGTAAAAAGGTTTATTCTTCCATTAAGAAAATGTTTAATTACATAGCGTGGGCACTGAAAGATGGAATTTTTTTTATAATATGCCATTATAATATTCTTTACAGAATTTTCTCCATTGTTATAGAATCCAAATTGGACCAAGTCCCAATCGGAGCCCATTCGATTTGTTGTGGAAAGTCCACTTTACATATTATATTAACACGGCAGTGAGCATTTTAATTTATTTCATGGCAAATGCAACACATTTCAATAAATCTAGTTAACAATCATCGACTATGTTTTATTAAGTTAACTTCCACTAGTCCGGCATATATTCATATGATAACAATTCTAGTCTAAAAACATACACATCAAAATCTATATTTTAAGTAGTGAAATTTTATGTTTCATAGAGAATTCTCCAAGGAACTCTCCAATTCGGTGTTTCCATTTGTGGTGTGACCATTAGTTCTGAAACCGTTTTCAGGCCGGACTCCCCATGAGAGATTCAGGCAATTTCTAATGTCCTCATTCAACGGAGGTATGAGATGTCGCGGTATCAAAAATGTCGACAGATTGAATAAATCTATAAACACTTTATAGCGATCACTGAAATGAAATATCAATGTTAATTTGAGGTGAACAAATTTCTGAATTTAAAATATACCTCAGAGTTGAACGGAGATATTGATATCCAGAAGATCCACCGGTACCCAATTGTTGAGATCCTATCATCCTTTGCACCATTAGAACGTGATTATCTATAAATATGTATGTAATATTACAATTTTATAACTTCTAAAGACAACTATTAACTTACAGCGCCATTTAGTTATAAGTGAGTCAATATCCATAAGAAGTGTCAATATTTGATGTGGTTGTGAGAAGCGTGGCTCGTCTCTATAAAATGTTATCATAATGGCTCCTTGCAAGGCGCGGTGAGTGAATCTAAAAAATGATTATTACTTGTAATATTCTAAACGAGACACAACTGCGCCAAAACGAAAACAAACATGATAGATAACCTTGTACCGATACAAAACAACTCGTCTACAGTACAAATATTTACAAGAAAAACATAAATTTTATAATACCTTCGTTCGCCACGAGAAACGAGCGCCTCGTGGACATTCGGATTGAAAATGGACCTGTACACTTCTTTTCTCTTCTCAAGATCCATCAATCTGTATCGGGCACATTCTGTACTCTCATTCTAAAATCATACATATTCAAATAATTGAAATCCTGATGAAAATGTTTCTGATTGTATCGATCGTTAGTTGTGATTCTCATAGTGAATTATTGACACGTTTGTTCCTTTTCATCTTTTACCTTATAACCAGCTTAACAGCTTAAGAATTTGAATATATGTTATAAATATATTCAAATTCTTATATGTAATTCTTATCTTAGTTATTATATGTAAAAACAACTACGTACATAATATACTTTAATAACCAGTGTAATATATAAAATAACTCGGGAGATAAAGCACGTGGCTACAAATACTGTGGTCATGGGTTCAATAAAAAAATTGATCGGTTATTGCTACTGGGAGATAAGGCATAATTTTATTAAAATCCCTATCGATCGGGTTTACTCTGATTTACTGGATTGTAACCTTACAATCAGTATTTACCTAAATCGCCCAAATAAATAAATCTATTAGATGATTTTTTGCGCGATATTTCAAATGGAGGCTTTGAAAAGGACGAACATTTCGTGCGCAATTGCTTTCTTTGTGAGATCCATTAAAAAACAACCCTAATGATATTACTGAACAAAAATTGCTGTTAACATGATGATGATATATTTATTTCTCAATGGCGCATGTGGTTAAAAAATTGTTATAATAGATGGATTATAACGTCGTATGCTCTTGGATCGACATTTATTATAAAATCAGTAAGATGCCTACATTACCAAGACAGTTGGATTCTGTGATGATGTTGACGCGGATATATAAAAACATCAACAGAAGAAACACAACTGATGATAAATCCATATTAAATGATTAATGATTTCTTACATTAGCTGTCGTAACTTGTTCATCTATCATGGCGTCAACGGCATTTTGGAACTTGCCCCAAAAATCGAACCCTTCATGCTCCAATCCAGGAGTTCTCTCCAACCATCTCTGGAGAAGATCCACAAGAGCCGGCTCTTCTTCAGACTTCTCCACAGCCTTCATGGCTCCAGGATCCTTGCCAAAAACATTCGAATAACGCTGATTGTACTTCACTCGGTGCTCTGATTTTACCCCAAGCTAACAAAAACAAACCCAATTTTAGATAATTATAACGAGAATGCTCAATGGCGATAAAAACCAACCTTGTTCTCCATAAGTCTGAATTGAAGACTCTGAAATCCCGAAGCGGGACTCAAGTAGTCCCTGAAATCCATGAAATCCAGGGGAGTCATCGTCTCTAATATCATCACTTGGTCCACCAATAACTAAAAACAAAAAAATCAACGACTTAATTTTTATGACATATAAATTATCAACGATGCGCCTACTTACGACATCTATTATAATCTTATTCCGGAAACGCTTTACTCGTTGTGTATAATATAGTGTCGGAAACAATTCAAAATATCGGTTGTTGGCCTCAACATATCAAATTACTTATATAAAGACACACTACATACAACTACCTTGTAAATAATCCAATTATTGCAAACGCCATTCGTAAAATTGGGCCTAATTTCAGCGGCGGCAATATTCCGGCGCCAAACTGATTTTACTTAATACTTAGCGATCGATGAATGAAAATAAACAAGTCATACTTTTCAGGAACATGCTTATACATTATTATTTATCACAATCACTGTTTTTGGGTTAATATTTTGTTTATGTAAAAAATGTCTTTTAATATAAATATAGCACTATCATAAAAATAAGTATTTGAAATATAAATATGATAGGTAATTGACAATAACCTTTGATAACCGAGAATTTCTAAAATTAAACCATATATGGGTGAAAAAAGTAGATCATCTGTAAAAAAATATATTTGACCTCGTTTTGTCGATTTTTTTTAAATTTATTATCATTAAATAATGAATCATAATTCTCGTACACTTTTGATTTTATTTATTCAATGTCTGGTAATAATATTGTTTGAGTTTTTATAAACGATTAAAATTCTAATATTAGAAGAGTGGATAAAATATGTAATAATTAGACCCAGTCCAAGTGGGTTTAATGAAGTGCTTTGACATATTCGAGCTCTGCAACGATTTCCTTTATAATATTGCTCTACTATTTAAATTAATATTTACATAAAACAATACATGGTATACTTCTAGACTTATCATACATTAAATATTATACTCATGGGACAAACTAATAAGTTGAATGCAAATTTAAAAAATAGTACTTTCGTTTTATTAATATTATTATTTTTGTTCTGGTAAAATTTGAAAATTCAAATAGAATAATACATTTTACCTAATAATAAAGCAATATGTGTAATAAAAATATAAGCCGAACAGTGCTCTACAATTTTGAGCAATTGAAAACTTGAATTTTTCACCTTCTTGGACTAAGTCTTGTAATAGCACTTTAGGTTTGCGGGTTTTAAATTTAATTTATCATATAAAACATTCATATTATTATTGCGAAAAGGATTGCATTTCATTAATTGTTGACTGAACTAAAAAGACTGTTTCTTATGTTTGTAGAGCGAATTTCAAATTTTAAACACATTCAGCGACAAACTAACTTAAAAAACACAAATGGCTATAATTATATTACAATTGTACATAATATTATTTTATAGTTTAGTATCATATAGTGCCACTAATTTCCTATGTCTAAATTTTGACGTTTTCTCTTAATACATAGTAGAAATGCATATATTGAATTATTTGCAACCGCATAAATAAATGTGGTTTTCAGATCCGATTTTCACGGTAGACTGGATAATTATTTATTGTTAAAGTTTATACTTGTAGACTTGTGGTTGCAAATTCCGTTCGATATATCAGATTTCCTTGTAAAATATCTAAATGAAAATTATTAAGGGTGTTGAAATGTTCGACGTGAGATTAAATAAGTGAAACGTAATATTGGATGTGTTGAATTTAAAGGATAAAGCCGGTCATCCATGAGGCAAAAAAACCTAATCCAGTAGGAAGTGGAATTGTTTTGTCAGCACTTTTTGAGAAAATATCCTAAATTAAGTACGCTTTATTAGGTTTCAACTTATTAAAATGTGAAATAATTACACTACGTTCAATCCTGGATAATATTTCTATTCACAGCAGTAGTTTTTTTCGGGTCTTAATACTTAATTAATTTATATATAATTCCTAATATTAAGAATGTTGAGGCCATCGCTGTTTTCTATATTATTTAGTAGAGTTTTGTATATTTCGGAATTGCTCCATGCATAATTCGTAACCGATAGCTTTTTTTAACATTCATCGCAAGATTTAATTGTTGATTGCGTATTTGATTTAAATTAAAATACATTAATAATGTATTCAGATAGTTATTTATTGAGTTTATCATAATTTTAATTAGGTATTGATTGACAAACTATTTTGGCATTCGTTTCATATACCTACTAGATATTTTAATCGGGATATTCCGAAAACAATTTATAGGTAATAAATAATTTGTCTCTTTTTTATAACATCCAACCTACAAATTAATTGCATTTTTCAATATGTATCAAATATATTAACCATTTGGACTCGTATTTCCTGCCTCATCCATTAAATTTATCAATTATAATAATTTTGTTCATTTACACTATTTTTATTTACTTTCTGAACCACTCATAATTATTATAAAATAACTATTTCAATACACTGATATAAAAAATAAATCAAAATGCTCAAAAATGCTAAAAAAGGATTTGAAATCCAAATTTACAACATTACACTTCATTATTTTCTAAATTTTAAAATCATAGTTTTAAATTTATTTAATTTTTGATTAATACAATTTCTTTTTAATTTAAAAATCAACTGAAATATATTTGAACTGTGAAACTTGGTACATTTTAATATAGAGATAAAGTGTAAGGGTTAATTTTTAAAATAATCAATTCCTACTAAAAGTACATTTAATTATTTAAAAATAATCGAAAATGCGGTTCACAAGTTTATTTATTAATTTCTTTTAAACAAAAAAAAAAAACAAGGCATTACAGACAGTTCTGAGGCGCCATGACAATTATACGTAATCATTAGTCAAAATTTATTATAAAAAATTATAAAAAACTGTTTACTGGATAATACAAAAGACTCATATGTAAGGAGTTTTAACATTTCTGTCAATTAAAATTAAAAAAACTACGTATTATTTATTTTTTAATAGCAAAATGAAAATAAAATTAAACGCTTGATTACATATTAATGATTTAAATTAGTTTATACGCACTCTATAAAAGTTTCGATTGGTTGCAAAATGCCCATAAATCCATTTGATGGTTAAGTTTCTATCAATATGTATTTGCAGGTGAATGACATTGATTTTCTCATATTTGTCACATGGCAGTTATAATTTGCTCAGGGGGTGTATGGGGTGCGGAAAGTTACTTTCAGATTCAAATTGGTCAAGGGTTGAAAATGTAAATATTTCACAGAAACGACAGGTAGGTATGTTGTAGAAGGAAGGAAGGGAGTGTATGTGGGTCTTGAGCCAGGTCATGATGACAGAACAGACGGCTTAGTCCAGTATTGAGAGACAGAGTGGTCGTAATATGGAAGGTGTCAGGTGTCTTCATGGCTATGGTATCTGATGACGGAAGCCCCAGCTAGTTGGCCATATCACCATGGACTTGTAATATAAGTCGTTATAATGTAGCTAACAGTACCAACAGTACTATGTACACGCAGATTTGGTCTACGTGACATCCCGCAATCACTCTCTTATGTAATCAATAGTAGTCGGTGTAAGAAGAGCTTTAAATTAATTTTTAGACACAACAACGTGTTCATTCATTAATGATCGTAACTATTACTAGTTACACAAACATCATCATCATCACAAGCACTCCAGATCAGTGATGAAGCAAGGCTTCCCGCACCAGCATCTTCCACTTATTTGTATTGGAGGCCGCGCTCCTCCAGTTATTAGTTACACAAACAGAGCGATTTAATAATCGCCTCAGTATTTATTTATTAAAATCAGATTAAACCTGGACCAATAACCAGCGTAATAGCTCAGGGGATAAGCATGGCTACAAATACTGTGGTTCAAATCCCGCTCAAGTCAAGATTTTTTTAATTGATTTGATCGGTTATTACGATTTGGAGATTGGGAATAATATTATTAAAATCCCGATCGATCGTCTTGATCCAGGTTCACTCTGATTTCCTGTATTGTAAGGTAAATACTGATTATTAATTCGGTTACCTGTGTAACTAGTAATAGTCAAGACAGACAATTAACACGTTGTTGTGTATAAAAACCCCTCTCAAAAAAAGCTCCATCAGAGATGAAGGTTCTCTGGTATTCCAGACGACTGTTTTCTATGAATAAAAAAAAACAATCGATCGGATTTGATTATTTCCCAATCTTAATAACCGACCAAATCAAATTTTTTGAACCCATCACCACAGTATTTGTAGCCATGTACTTTATCCACTGCGCTATTACGCTGATTATTATATAGTTAGATGAAAAGAGAAGAGGTATATTATGGCTTAAAGTCGAGTTGAAGGAATGATTTATAAATTACATAATTGTATACACGTGTTTTAACATTGTGAGATTTATATACTTCATTTAAATTTAACCCATTACGAAATTCCATAAAACAAATCTATCGGATTGATCATTTTACACCCTAAAATATGCAATTTGATTTTATAAAATATGTATTATTAATCTGAAATAAAATAGTGTGAATTTTAAGTGAAAACCATGTATTTTTGTATGTACATATATAAAAAGACGTCTTGATGAACGATTTTTGCAAATATTATTAAATTTAGTAAAGGTTTACTCCTTACTATGTATTATTTTTTGTTATGTCATTCTTTGTATTTTTTTAGGGGATTAATTTTCGGTGATTCATTCAGTTTTCATACACACAGTTACACGAATCATTATCTAATGTATATTGTCAGGATACTTTATTATGTAATATTCTTTATTTTCTAATTAATCGGTACGTTATTTCAAACATTGTAAATGAACAAAATATTTTATTGAAAATTTCTTGTGTGAGGGCTTTTTGGCATATTAAAAAATGCAATGTCAATATAATAAAAGTAGCAAAGACGGAGATATATTATTCGATAATGGTAAAGGGTCTTTGATAATATAATACAAAACACTTACAACCCTTATGCTTTATGTTAAAAAAAACATTTGAAATTTCGACAGTATGAAATTTTCTATTACATAACATTATTTTAAAATGGCTGTAATCAGTTTTTTTCTGCGGTTTCCTGACGTCCATTTTTATTCAAACCTTCTATTATAAATATAAAAAATACATTATTTTTCTTGGGGAATTATGCCTTGAACTATTCTTATTTTAAGGTCTATTCTGGATGTTGTATATTTATCATTCTCAACACGGCGAATGTCATTGACCAATTTAATTTCACAATAAATAACGACGTTATCACATAAATGACTGTGATAATTTGTTGAGAGAGTGTGTGCAAAAAACACCATTTTCATTTTAATCAATTCAACCGAACTCACCTTTAATATCAGGACGATTCTGTTAAGTCTCTTGATGATCTCCATGGTGTGTCCTTCGTCGAGGATATCAAAGCGGAAAAGCTCTCGGATGGAATCCAATTCGAAGATTATCTGCTTGAACCACAACTCGTAGGCTTTAAATTAAAATATATATTATGCAACCATCAGGCTTATAACTTAATTGTGAATGAATACCTTGATGGGTCACAATGAAGAGATGTTCATCATGAACAGGCCTTGCAGAACTGGCTGAAAGCATTCTTTGGGCACTGAGGATTCTATCCAGTTGGAGGTATTCCCCATAAAGCATCCCTTGATCCCTCGGAAGTTCATCCCCATCATCGCGACTACGACAATACATCAAAATATAACTAGACTTAGACAGTGAATTACAGATATTTTGAAACATCTCCAAATTATTTTACAATAAAAATGGGTTATCTATTAACAAATGACACGTAATAACCTTTTATAAAATATGAATTGCGTAAATATTAGTACGTAAATACGTCATTAAAATACTAATTTCAAAAAAATATAAATATATTTAAAAAAATAATTACCTGATCGGGCAAGCCATTTCACTAATATTTGTTTGATTTAATCCGATTATTATTTAAACGGAGTTAAAGTTAACTATAGGAGAGCCAACGTTGGACTGATCACATTTCTCACATGACAATATCAAATATCGTTCGACTATTTCCTAAAGGACGATTCATACCAATCAATCGATGAAAATTAAAAAAAATATATATAAAATTATTTATAAATAAAGCTTTCATTTTGACGGTTGTATATTATTCAACAATTAAAAATAAATAATATTCCCACCAGTTCATAATTATGAAGAAGTGTTCACACCATTCATTCAACTATTAATATTAATAAAATAAATAATTCAATCGTTAATTGTGACTAAATAATACTAATAAAATTGTGATCAATTACCTTCATCCAGATTCACTCGGAATTTCTCAATTTTAAAGTTAATACATAAAGGATTTTTCGTCGGGATTTTGTTTTCTATAAGATGCGAATATTAATAATTGTTTTATAATAACCTTCAATACATTTTTTTAATATCATTCAAGAATATCAAAAGCCTATATTAAGTCCATAATATTATTATAATAAGCAATATTTATAAATAGATCAGACAAACATCAAACAATAGGTCAATGATAATAAACTAAAAAAATATCAAATTTATTTACAAAATCATTTCTGATGCAATCTAATAATGTTTGATAATAATTTTAATTTTATTATACACACCACCATCTATTGTTTCTCTTTCAAACGAATTATTAATGGCAAAACAAAGCCAATTAAAATTATTTATACCGAATAATAGACATTCTTCTGGGAGAAATACATTATTATTTTATTTCTTCATGGATGACGTTTTCAAATTAATGCGGTCGAAAACCACATCCTTATTTTTGTACTATGACGATTAATTAATAATAAATCACCAAAAAATATCACTTTTAATAATTTATTGCATAATTTATCCACCTCCAATATACCGGATTATTAAATTCCGAGTAAATCATTGTGTTGCAGTTTTTTAAATAAGTCGCCATTTAATAATATGCGTTATCTATAATTGTCTTTTTCTAACTTGTAATTATTTCCAAAGTAGAAAATGTAATTTCACGATAAGTGAGAAACTTTACAATTTTACGACCCATAAAAAGCAATGTTGATGCAATTTTTAATTGATACATTTGAATTATATCTTCATTTATAAATAATCTCAATACACACAGTATCTTTAGTTATATTTTGTGTTGAAAAATTATGAGGAATTTTCCATTTTTATAGAAAACATAAAATATTAGGAAATACCCACCATAATGATGTAGTCAATAAAATTAAATTTTTATTTAATTATAATATGTAAGGGAAAACCGCCACTTTCTCGCTATATTTGAAAAACTAGGTCTTAATATGTATATTAAAACATTACATGTTGTAAAATTATTAATTTTTTATTTGTAATATACATAATATGTATATTATACGTATACGAAAAAATATGCTATTTTTATATAAATCATAGACGTGGTCATTAAAATCTGTTAAATACTCATTAATAACAATATTTTATTAGAAAATATCCCAACGAGGATAAAATTTTAGTGGAAAAACACCATTTTCGCTGCAGTTCTTGTGAAAAAATATTGCGATTTATTGAACACAAACATATAATTAAATATTAATTTCACTATACCATGTTTTAGAGCGGCAATTGTGACAAAAAATATTTGGGGGATTTTTGAATAATTCCAACGTAGAAAATATAAAATTAAATCTTTATAATATGATTAATAAACTCGATTAAAACATTTTGTTCTATTGAATGTGGAAATGAGTGTTTTGAAGCATTTATTGATTTGTTTCTAGTTTCTACTTTGATAAAAACTATTTTATGGTCATTTATGTAAAAAATATTCTCAATAAATTTACCAAATCAACATTTTATTGCTTGATATACGACCTTCGTTTGGAATATGATCCGCGTGTGTTATAGAAGAAAGTCGAAAAATGTAAAAAATAGATCCATTCATATAAAAAAGAGACGTAATTTTCACCTTATTTCTCGTAGTAAAAAACTTTTAATGTTTTTTTTTTATTGAATACAGTGTTGCTTCAGTCAAACTCATCTGCCTGATCCGCCATCTTGATATTATATCCGCCCGATAATATTTATTATAGTGGTATTGGATGTTTCCATTATACAGGGTGGACTTGAATTAACTGAGAATATTTTAGGTATCGCAAATATACGTGAAAAAAATAATAAAAAAGATTTTTATTATAAAATAAAAATACTGATTACATATTGAACAGACAAAATACACACGTGAAATTCACCACTGAATACTTTACAAAAACAGCTGATTCCAAGATGGTTTCCCAAACTCGATTTCAAAAGCACAATTCTAATAGTAATAAATAATTTTAATAAATAAGTCCATCCAGTTTGGCACATGATCAAGGATCTAGAACAGATTGAGGACGTTTATCGAGGTTCTCTTAATTATTATAGTAGAATGACTAAAGCCACAACGCATGAGTATTTCATTAGTTAATCTCATGACTAATCTAACGTGATTGCATAAAAAAAATATGGAGATTTCAGAGGCTTTTTTTATGAATATTTCGCCACGATACGCCATCTGGTATTTTCCGATATACAAAACCGCATCGACTCGATCAAGAATCGGTCAGTTTGGCGACGGCATCCAAGAACTGAGGTCGCTTTCTAAAAAAAACTAAACCACACAAATTCCAAACCAGTTTTGTGCCAAAATATGGACACAACAAAGCGAAATAGTCAGTGAGAAAATGTGATTCTTGACCCACGGATCTTTCGCAGGTATTTATTTGGCTTGAACGAAACCATTCGTGTTTATTTTTATATATTTTCCCGTCAATGCTGTCGATTAAATTAACAATGAGTAAACTGTCGTTAATGTGTATATAATAATAAACATAAATAATACTTTGCAAAACTGGTATTTCCACTCCATTTAATCATCGCATAAATAAGTATATATTTATTATTGTAGACCTGAAGGAATATGGGATTGTAGGGTTATAATATGCATAATTAATAAATTGGTTTTCGCAATAAATATATACATAACATATATATAATTGTGTGAGGTGTGTGTATGATATATGTCTGTGTGGATCCATCAATCAACCATCAGTGTTACCAGATGGAAGAATAATATTTCATATAATTATTTTACTACATTAATACATATCTAAAATCTCGAAACGGCTATTTTAATGATAATATTATTAAATTAATTTCAAAATAATATTAGAGATATTTAAAAATTCATAATAAATGACGATTCTCAAAAAAAAGTGTCTATCGGGAAACTAGCTTTTTTTTGTTATCATATGAAAACCGTATTAAATTATTTTATTTATAATTTACTTTGAAAATTCAAACATCTTCTGAATGAAAAAAACATAAGAGTAGAACATAAAAAAACATTTAAAACAAATTGAAAATTTCAATTCAAATTACCCTAATACCTTTATAAATACATAAATATTATTTAATGTTGTCCCACATTTTAATGTTCATATTAAAAATCTCATTCAATTAGTTATTAAATTTAAATTAATGGGACAATTTTACAATTTTGAAACGAATATAACAAATGCATATACATAATTGTTTAACTTGTGTGATTTATAAATGTTAAAATTTAAATACACGCAAAGGCAAAGTAACTTGCCGCAAACGGCTCTGATTGGTGATATCTCTACATAATATTATTACCTCCATTAGTAACTTATGCATGATTATAATTACTCTACAATCATAAGAATAAACAAATAATAACTAAACGGTGTGTAGTATTTCTTTCTACTATTCATATTATTATAAGTATAATTTTTAAATGGACTATTTTTTATTTTTTTATTTAATGCCCGTGAGGGTTTTTATACATTTTTTAGTTAAAATTTATCATTTAAATTAGACAATTTATTGTAATTCCTTTATTACAATACATTATATCTTCAGAATTGTATAGCATTTTTTTATCTACAATAATGCTGAACCTAATCTAACTTGCGAAGGTTTAAAGTCTTATATATTACGATTTACATTGTTTTCTTTTCAAGTGAAATAATATAAAATAAAACAAAGATGAAAACTCTACTGATTGTGTTGTTATGGACTACTGTGTTAGTATTTGCAATTCCCAAGGAACACGAAGACTCTATTATATTTCCGGATGAATTTTCACAAATAGCAAAACCCAAATCACCAAAAAGAACTGCCATTGAATCGGCGGGAAATTCTTCAAGACAATTTCAGGTAGGTACATTCATTATTGGCAATTTGTTACTAACAAACTGAAAAACTGTATTTATTTAAAAACAGATCCCTTTGAATCTGGCAAGGATGCTGGCCGAAACTAATGACGTGGACGCCTTTGTGGAAAGGTTTGTGGTGAATAAAGATAAGCTTCGAGAGGATTTACAGCGGGAAAATCCAGACCCGATAATTACTAGTCGGTATTTCAAAATATCAATAATATCATTGAACGTGTGGCTCAGTGGGTTTTATATTTGCAGGTAGATTTGGTGGCGCAGGAACGAGGAAATCAGGTATTTATTATTTTTCTTAACATTCATTACAATGATTATTTTATTAGTCACCATTTAATAAAATACTGTGTACAGAAATACTTATAAGCAAGATTTATAAGAAGAGACAACTATATGTATAAATATAAAGATGGCGGACCAAGTAGATGATTCTGACTGAAAAAACACTAATTGTTTACATACTTCTAAACGTCAGCTCATCTGAATTCTCAATTGAGGTGTACATTGCTGTTGTTTAAACACCTTGTTTGATGTTAGACTCATCTACTTGGTCCGTCATCTTTATATGAATGCATTTTTGGGTATGATTTCTCTCTATAATATTACATATTATTATTAAATAATTGTATGTCTCAAAAAGTATACAGGTGGTCTCTTAATCAGGCAGAATATTATTTTTATTTTAAATAATTGACTACACCTTTAAATTTAATAAGCATCTATTATTCAATAGTTATTTATTTAAAATAAAAATGGTCATTGTTTTCCGGTAACCAATAAATCCAATAATTTTTGCTCATTCTACTGTATTATTAAAATAATATCCAAACCAGTGTTGTTCCTTATTGAACGAAAATTAATATACTCTTTCCGCATATGAGATGATTGGCTACACCAATCAGACGCGGTTGGTTTCCCTTCTGGACCAATCATCTCACTCAGGCTGCACGGATATGTCCGCCATCTTGATATTTATACATCCAGTTGTGAGACATTCATATCGGTGGCGGTGCTGTGTACTTTCCAATAAGTGTGACAGAGATGAATTTAATAATAAAAGCTGTTTAACGGGATATATTCATGTGCGGAAAGAGACTAATTGAATTTTCGTCTAAGGAGTCACATCTATAGTCCAATGATTTTTTTTACAGTGTCTAAATTAGCTCCGAAAGCAAGCTGTATACCTCAGCCTGAAGTGATATCTTTGTATCCTGAACATCATGATCCTAGTATGATATTCTTACCTGACTGCACCAGGATTAACAGGTGTTCAGGATGCTGCGGAACAACCTTGCTTTCATGCCGACCCACGAAAACAGTACAGAGAGCATTCAAAGTATGGCAATAAATAAAATTGCATACATTTGATTTCAATGTTTACATAATTTTTTTATGTCTCAGATTTACGAGTTGTCCTTCAACAAAAAAATGACCGCCCAATATAAGCGCCTTGTCGACGTGACCGTCGAGGAACATCTGGAGTGCAAATGTAGCTGTTCTACCACACGTGATGTTAGTGCGTTGAATAAATACACTGTATTGCTATATAATAAAGTATTTTTCCACAGGATTGTCGTGTTGGACATGAGTTTATGGAGCAAGAATGTACGTGCGGCTGTGGAAAGTCTCTCAAGGAGGAAAATGAGCGTATAGATGCTTGCTCATCCAGAGTGGGTAGATATTGGGATCAATCTACTTGTACTTGCCGCTGTAATAATGATACCACTTGTGAAGATGATGATTAACATCATAATATATGTATACAAATATCGAATAAAGCCCAGTATGATATGAATTATTTTTATTGAATAAATTTTAATGTCAAAATATATGCACTTTGTTTAGTTGTCTGAAATTGATTGGTGATATCGAAACATGATAATATTTATACACACGGATTATATTACAAATAACATCATCATCATACTTTGATGCTTGTATTTATTTTATATCAAACTTCAAAGGATCACCGATCGGATTTTATGTGTAATGAAATCCAAGAAGTTTCATTGTCGTTGTGTTACATAATAAAATCATTCCTTAAGTGTCCAATATGGAAAATAGAGAATCGACTCACTCAAATTTATATAATCTATTGTGTCGACCGTATTCAATATAATAGTGTGTGCATGTGGTACGTGTGCATGTACATCAATACATACTACCAAGCTCTAGTCTATTCGTCCACACACCATCTAGCACAACTCACTAACACACTATTATGTTGAAGACGGCCCTTTATGTGTAATAGAAACCGTGTGTTAAAGAATAAGAAATGAGAAAAAACTATTAACTCAAATTTTTATATGATCTGTTATGTGATCTATGTTTGAAGATTATTGTTTAATATTTTTTTTCATTCATACGCCTTTGAATATGGTTTTCAATTAATTTACTAAAATTTCAGCTTTGAGTGTGCTTAAATTCAATATAATAATGGAATAAGAGTGGATTAGTGAGTCGTGTTAGATGGTGTGTGTACGAATAGACCAGAGCTTAGTAGTGTTGATATACACGCATACGCACCGAACACATACGCTCTCATTAGACCATTATATTGAATACAGTTCATCTACAGATAAAAGAAATACAACGCACCCGGTATGAAATAATAATAATTAATAACTGTTTTCATTTATAAAAATCCATTAAATATCTTATAAAATATTTCAGTGGTATTGTCGAATGCTTCGATTGATTTTTAATAGATAATTATAAATGCATTTGTATATTTATGTATGCATTTATTGGTTTTGCCGCCAATTATTGACAGTCGTCAGCTGGTGCGTGGAGGTCACTCGCCCCTCATCACTTCTACAACTTTATTTATCAAGTAAGTTGTATTTATTCAATTATAAAACACACATTGCGCAATAAAACGACACACTTATTATAAAATTTAACTTTATTCAAGATACATTCACATAACATTCTTTATATTCTAATTTAATCAAACGAGGCATTAGCACAAAATCTCGTAAAAATAATACTCATTTTCAAGACTGACACTCTTGAATAACATATTTAAGTAGTTTTTATTATTTCTGTACACAATATGAGTTGTCATCATCACAATATTACTCTCTTTACAAGTATTCATTATTCATTATAAAAATAATAGGTTATTTAATTCTACCAATTAAACGTATCACAATATTTAACCCTTACGAATTATGTTTTTTTTTGCAAATAAAAAAAAATACTGACGAGCATTTCCTCGAATTAATAAAATCACTGATACAGGTTTTGAGTATTTTTTTTTTCATTTAAAAAAAAATTATATATTGAGGTGACACAGTTGAGAGTATAACAACTAGAAAGAACTTAAAAAATAGGAATGTTTAACATAATTCGTAATTACTAGTCACCGAACGGAGGAGTTTGTACTTGAATTTTTTAAAGCACATTATCGTTGTGGATATTTAAAAATTAAAAGTAAACAAGAATATTTATAAAATATAAGTAGCCACTATTTGATACTTAAGTAATTGTTCACACTGATCCTTTTATTTTACAATCTACACTAATCGCTTCGAATTCGGCAAGGAGATTTCTCCTGCATCTATTATTATCACTGTAGACAACTGTCCATATTATATATTCACCGGGATACACGGGATCTTCCGAATACGCCACTTGTGTCTTGCACTGTCTCTCCCACTTCATAACTTCGGCACCTCTTTTATTCGTAGTTCTCATAAATTCAATAATGCATCTCCCTTCGACGTAAAACCTAGGCAACTCTGATATATAATCTGTACTTTCATCTATCCTTCGCTTTTTGATTTCTCTACTCGTACTCGGTGTAGAATCTCCCTGACCCTCTTCCACAACCTTGACGAGTTCGACATTCTTTCTCTTGAGACTTTTGTACATTCCGAGTCCGACGGGAGATAAACCGTCTGACTTGTCTTCAACTTTGACTTTCTTTGTTTCAGGTGACCCTTCCCATTCAGGACTGGAAGACATTTTTCGAGATCTTTTCAGCGGACTAAATAATTTCGCAACAGATCTACTATCACTGTCCAGGGGTGTGGCCAAGTCTTCTAAAGAATCATCATCAAAGTTTATTCTTTTCCTATGAAATTGATCTCATTAGTACATCATTTTAAAGGAGACATTCATAATGAACAAGTTACAAACCTATTTGTTTCTATTTCACCTCTTACAGATATCGGACCGGTGGCTTCGACGTTTGTGAAGCGGTGGTTTGTACAATTCATGTCGTAACGTAAGAAATTTAATATTTTCTTTTTAGTTTTAACGGTTTTGCCGAACCATTGAAAGACAGCATTGTCAGCCATGTACAGACCGAAGTTGCTTCTATCTTTATCAATTAAATTTTTATACCATTCGACAAACTGATTGGCTTGCCTCCGTGGAGAAGCTCTTAATACATTATTGTTTATGGCATTCATTTGATGGACTTCGTTAAAAGGAGATTTAACTTTGCCTTTACAAAGTGGCGAAGAAGCCTCCTTGGAATATTTAAATGCCATTGCAGATACAGTTTGTGAAGAAAATCCTAAAACAATATTGAAATATGTATATTAATTTATTATTATAAAACATTAATAAAATAAGCAAAATTCCCTTTCCCTCTCCATAATAAAGCATTAAAAAAATACACAAAACCCAAATTATTAAGGAACAAATCTTTATAAAGTAATATAGATTATTTAATTTCTCATAAAATTTAGTCTTCCGAGTTGCAATATTTTAACAAAAACGGTGAGTAAGCAATTATTTCAAAATGCTAAAGAAGGCTGCTTAATTTACAATAAATAATGTTGTCTTGTCATAGAATGGAAAGGAGTTTATAGGCAGTGTCACAATATCCCCTTTTATAATACATTTGCAGTGTTGAAATGTAATAACAATATATCTTTTTTTTACCAGAGGTTTATTTAATTTGTGGAAACATTACTAACTAAATCTGTCCATCAGCCCTCTGTTTTTTTCCATTCGCCAGGCAACTCTGAATAGGCCATACATTATTTACAAATGAGATTGATATTCTAAAGACTGTTGGTTTCGGCGGTGAAAATGTATTCATAGCTCTCCTGATTTTATATTTGAGCTGACAAACATTTTTTTTTGTAATTTGAAACTAAGCAGTACAAGTTAAAACACTGCCTAATTCTAATTAATTAATGTAGGAAATTCTTATATGAAATGAGTTAAGATATGGGAAAAAAACTGATGAAATCTCAAAACTCATTTGCATGCACATGCTCCTTTTTAGATACTTAGATAAATGATTTAAGGGATTCAACTTTGTTTTAAAATTAAAGCAGTTATGCTTCGTTTCATATTATTTCCAATAGTGTACTGCTTACAAAATCAATATAAAATTCAGTGAGCCGCCTTGTGGCCCAGTGGTTAGTGTAACGGATTCGTGAGTGAAGACTCCCGGGTTCGATTCACGGCACCGGAGTCACTTGGTAGATCTAGCTTAGCAAACTAGATCTTAAGTACTCATTGCTGTGTGGTGGCCTGGGAAACCATCTCTACTATATTCTCCCGTCAAGGCCAAGGTGACCTGGCCAAGCCCTTATGAAGGGACTCCCGCCAATACGGAAAGTATTACAGTATGAACTAATTTGATAAATAATATAAATTTGTCATTGTGACAGTTTCTTTTTATTATGGTCAACCCGAATGTTAATAATAAACAATATAATTACTAGATCAAGTGTTTGTAAACTTCTGACGGATTCTGTTTGCTTTTAGCTACAGTTATTTTGGCACTGGTCAACATTTTTTTACTTTCTTCAACATATGCAGCTACGGAAACATTTGCATTCAACAGTTGTGCATGGAGTTGCATCACAGATTTATTTCGATCGGCCAAAGAATCTGAAATTGAATAATAAATAAATTTAGAATCAATATTTTAAATTTGGTATGTATAAAAAAAAACGATTCGAAATGTTTTGTTTTTCAAACACATACCGGTCGAAATAGTATTCAAAATAATCTTGTATTTTATAGTGATCTAATTCAAAGTCGTCTGTTCACGATTACGGAGAAAGTGTGTGAATGAACTAGTTTGTGTAAAATAATGTTTATTACCGAGTAGAGTGGCTCCTAGCTTGGCCTGCTCGCTGTAGCCCCGCCCACCGGCCGCACTCATGCCTGTCCTGGTTGCCAACGTCTGCTGCTTTCTGTCCTTTTTCCTGACAACAGTTCACAACTCGATACAATCTTCTAACGGCCAGATGACAGAAACCAACGCACGCCAACAACAAAAACATGGACGACGTTTTTCACTACACTAGCGGGTGCACATTACTAGCCATGTATACATGCAAACAAACACACAATTGAACTAGAAAATATAAGTTTATTTTCAAATGACCCTATTTTTCTTATAAATAAATTAATAAAATAATCTGGTGTATATATTTTTCATGTTTATTATTTTATAAACTTGTAAACTTTTTTTATGAATTAATGAATTTGTGTAAATTAACTAAAATAACCCACGATATAACGATTTTGCAATCGTAAGGAAGAAAAACATTAATGAATTTATCATTATGTGATTATTTATTTAATTATTAAGAAAATATTTAAACTGAATTATTTGATATAGATTTCAGTTGTTATAAATTTAATTGATTTACGATAATGAAGTTGTTTGATGGAAAAGTGTATGTTATAATGTATGCACGATTTGCACCTCGCAGTAGTGTGGTGTGGTTGGTGGTGGTCCCTTGTGATGGTTGGTCAGCGCCAGGGTCTGTCGTTCTGATTGGTGGTGTATCGTCCAGTGGCTTTAGCTCGCCTCACTCTTCCTTAAATCATCTCAAATCAGTGACCGTGTTCCTTATCAGTGTTCCTTATCAGTGTCTCCTCAGTCCTGCAGTTCTGTCCCCGCCACAAGATGTCCCGTCCCGTCAGTGGCGTCTCCTCAACTCTCATTATCAAAATAAACCATAACCATTATAATCTTTTCCTTTAAAGTGAGCTCAAGTTAAAGCATTCCCTATAGTGCAATGTTGATGTTAGTAATGAATAGTATATTTTACAATGTCCAGGTTGATATTCTGTGATGGAACAGTCTGGCAGTATGCCGAGTGAAGGACAGCAAGTTGTGATCAACGGTCAGCAGGTGCAAGTGCTGCAGATGAACCAACCGACTCACATGATACAGAACAACGGACAGCAGATCATGGTCCATGCCGTGCCGACAGCTAATACCACTATTCAGGTAAAACCATACAACACTCATTCTTGCATCCATCATTCCACATTCATCTCATTGTGTTTTATTTTTCATTCATTGCATCTACCATTTAAAGATGGGAACTCAAGCAATTCAGGTGGTTAATGAAAATATAAATGGATAAAATATAATATATACGCATGGGAAATATTCATATTTTTATAATTTTTGTATCTATATTTATTTTGCAGGGTATGCAACCAATTCAAGTTGTACCGGTGGCGAGTTTGCAAGGTAAAGATATGTTATTATTTAACCAACGTAATAGTTCGGGTACAAATACAGTAATAATTGATTCGATCTGCTATGTGTGCAAAATTAGATATAATACCGAAACTTCATGCATACAGACAAGCGATTCCATATATTTTATCTCCCAAAGTTCAGAACCATTTCACTATTTCTCATTCTTTCATTCTTCTCCATATAAAATTTGAAGTGAATGTATGCACAATTTTAAAAATGAATATATAAAAAAATAGACCTTACATAAAATTGTCTATCTATTTATTATTTAAGTTTCTGGAATAATATCAATTAGTTTAGTGCGTGTAATAATTAATTAAAAAAATAATAATCACGACAGCATTAAAAAAAACTCCTTATACATATAAAATAAATAAATATTATTTTTATCAGGCGGAGCTGTTATTAGCGGACAACAGGCACAAATCATTCAAGGAGCCGATGGTCAAACTTATCTTTATCAACCGGTAGAAAATACTCCACAAATCTTGCATCAGCCAACAAGTAATATTAAATACACATAAATTATATTTAAACAGCTTACTAATAAAAAAAAAAAATTCAGTGATAAATTTGAATGGATCTTTTGTGCAATTGGGAAATCCACAAGGAACGACAACATTGCCCAGTGGTCAGCAACTTCAAACTTCAAATCCAGTCGTTATGGTAAATTAATAATTAAAATTGGTTTTTTTTTGTATTATTATAGTAAAATATATATAATAAAAAATTTAATATACTTTTAGATGTTGAATAACGGGAATACTGTGGCGAATCCCGCAGTTCCCACTGCTACCCCGGTCAATGTGTGTGAAACCCAAGATGAGGAGCCTCTTCTTTATGTAAACGCCCGTCAATACAAGAGAATATTAAAACGCAGACAAGCTCGTGCTAAATTAATCGATCAAGGGAAGATACCAAAAGAGAGACCTGTAAATATCGAGCTTCCCAAAAGTAGCAGATGCAGATTTAGAGGCGAAATAATAAATCATATATTTTAATTCCAGAAATACCTGCATGAATCAAGACATAGACACGCCATGAACAGAGTACGAGGAGAAGGTGGCCGGTTTCACTCGAATCCCGAAGACAAAGTTAAACAGCCCAAGTAAGCATATTTTTAATAATGTTACATATTTAAAAAGGGCCATTTCAACTTTGAATATCTGGAAATAGTAATCAAAATGAAATACTGTACTTACCAAAATAAACACTTTATCCATTTTTAAAATGATAAATAATGATCCATTTTTAAAATGATTAAAATGATGATTGACTTCACAATAAAAATGGGCAATTTTACCATTGAATTGTGATTTGTGCGTAGATAAAAATGCACTTAACATTATCAAGTGAGCATATTTTTTACAAATTATGATTACGCATTGTGAATGAATTAATTGACAAAAGAACGAAAGTATTTTATGCATGCATTTGTGTCGCCATCTTTAATATTTTGTTAAAGACTACCACTCTGAAGAATTGAGAATAACATACCTTTTTATTATTGCAGTATTCACTATTATGAGTCAATATTGTTCATTGGTTATTTATAAATGTAAATGAATCAATGGTAGTGTTACATTTACCCTATTATAATTAAAATATTTATCTTGTTGCGCAGGCAATACAAAACTGAGAAATTGGACGAGGAATCCAGTGTAAATGTGCAATCGGAGGTAAATAATTTGCAAATTGTGTGATAAAGATTGTACTTGTTTAATTAATTTGATTTATTATTAAACTATTTTTCTCAGCTCTCCATAGACTTCAAGCCCTGCAATGCAGACGGGGGCTCTCGCCTACTCACATAGCATTCCGCCCCGGAAGGAGATCCGGTTATATGCGCACCCGCTCCTTCCTGTCTCCAAGAGTCTTCAACACCAAATCATTTTGTAATACAAACTATCGGAGGACAGCCGTACTGGACCTTCGACGGCAGAGTTGTCTCTCAGCAAATGCACGAAAACCATATCCATTGATCGATTGCGAAGGGTGCCCTAATAAATATGTCGCAATAATTTCTAACTTATTATTATAATCTATTTTTGTATGTTTAGATCAATGTTATTTATGTTAACTGTAACGCAGTCATGTACAAAATATTACTGTGATCACAGAATGTATTAATATCGGTGGAGGCTTTCATATAAAATACAATCGCCCTGCAATTCAATATGTGATCTGTCTTTTGGTATATGTAAATATATTTATTACATCCATTTAAGTACACTACTAAATTTAACGTTTTTGAAATTGTTCACACTTAGTTATGTTTGGGGTCTTGTGAATTTGTGATTGTCGTAGCCAAAACAAACAAAAAAATTAATAAAAATAATGCGCTCTCGACAAATAAAATGTCTGTCATTCGAAGACTGTTTTGATGGAAAAATAAGTAGTTGTGTTTGTATGTGCACGTTTTTTGTAAATATATTATTGAGAAAGTAATAGTTGTATGTGTAATTTTGTATGCAATAAATCAACTTCTTTAAATTGATTGTGTTATTACTGCGAAACCACAGTTTTTGATTACGATCATGGAGATAAATAGAAATGTCAAGACGGCAACGGAAGCCATTCTTATATTCAACTAAGATTGATATTCTTTCAATTTCACATCATGACCCAGGACAAATGATCAATTGCTACGAAATATGGATCATGCCGACTGATTTCATTCATATTATATCAACTTGAAGATAAATACAGAAGTTGGTCCGGTCAGTTGCGGTAAAAAAAATTGTAATTCACTCTAATTGAGTTTGAATATTGGCAAATTTAAAAAAAAGACATGTTAAACAAATGTGTAACTTGAAACACGTGTAGAGGGGGACTAACTTACCGCAAACGGCTGTGATTGGTAATAACGTAACACAATTACCTATGTACTCTCACTTATGATCATGTGTAAACTTTGACATTTGCTTTATTAACAAAGAATAGTATGTTTATCTTCTGTTTATGGTTTAGTTTATAGTGAATTTGGTGGCCTAATTAAATATAATAATGTGTTAGTTAAAATAGAATTGGTGCGTATACGAATAGAGCTGATGTAAACCAATACTACCAATACTACCAATACTTCTATTTGTATACGCACCGGACACACACTCTCATTAAACTATTATATTGAATACGGCTGTGAGTTTCAGAATTAAGCAGCATTTTTCATCCACTATACATAAAAAAATAATTTAAATTGATATAAAAAATATGAATTAAAATGTCGGCTTTACCAATCAGGCTAGACATTAATATAAATTATATTTTTATTAAAATCTTAATTAATTAAATTTGTCAATAAATCGCCCTTGGCGCTGCGGAAATCGTTAGGCAATTATTTAATTGGACTAGCTTATATCAAAAAATATTTATATAATTTCACAATCACATCCTGTTTCATATTGGATATTGAATTCGGATCGATTAGTTTATTTAATGCAATTTAATTTCGTAAAATTTGAAGGGGGCATATTGATTGCGTACATGTGCAAGTTAATAACAGTGGAATCAATCAAGCCCACATTTCCCATAAAAAGGGGCACGCGATCAAATAACACATTTATTTATTTATTATTGAATTCCAAATGGAAATCCAATTAAGCAAATCGGTATTTTTTAATCTCACAATTTTGTAATTAACTTCACATAAAACATCCATTCATAATAAGTAATATTTTTAAATAAATATTACATAATTATTTTCATGGGATAAAGGGCCATATTCAATATAATACTGTGTTATTGAGTCGTGTGTGTACGAATACCGCACGCACACACTCGCATTACCCTATTATATTTAATACGCTCCCTTATTGTTAATTTTTGGGTTTAGTATTAGCTGTAGCAATTTTTATTTCGTACTATTATGGAATTACAACAACTTATTATTATTAGCAGTAAGAAATACAGTCGACATTAACAGGCGACTCAGCTGTGAAATTAGTTAATTATTTTTTTACATTTTTGCCATGAAAGACTACTTTCGCTAAAGATATTCTCAGTTATTTAATAAACGCCATTACTGGTTCTTTACATATAAAATAAAAATAAATACAGAATTTAATTAGTTAATTTGTTTATATATATACTAAAGCATTTTACGGCATTAATTTAACGTAAGCAATATAATCAAAAAAATAACAGGATAAATCAGTAGGTTTAGGTATTAAAAAGTAGTCAGGAATAATATTATTAAAATCCCCATATAGTAATAAATAATGATCTAGGTTTACTCTGATTCGTATTAGGCAAAGTCCCGTTACCATTTCGATGGGACGCCATCTTGGTTATGTGACGTTTAGATCAGTTTCGTCCCTATTTCTGCTCGTTCTTGTGGCGTATACTTATCCATTATAAAATTGGGGCGTATTTTGTGATTGGTTGAGGCGAAACTGATCCATTTTGATTGTTTTTTTAAATATAAAATCCCGCAATAAGTACAGCCCATGGTCATTCAATCATAAATGTTTTTTTTTTAATTTATAATTAGAGTAAAAAAAATTTAATAGTTTTGTGATATTGCAAAAAATATTCTAATCAATTCAAATTCATAAGCCGAGCAGAAATAGTGCCGAAACTAAACCTTTAATAATCTAAACATCGTTATATAAATCTAATCTTAGACAAGAATTTAATATAATAAAATGAAATATTTTTTTAATATTATTTATTTTTATATGGTGTATTATTGTGGCGTATGGCAGATGGGGTGTGACCACAGAAATAACATAATAATAATAGAATACAAAAGGTTAATAACGTAAAATCACTTATGCGGAGGCAATACTGTCATTATATTAATTTAGTATCAGAACCACGTGTTATTTCATTATTCTATTATCGAAAGAACGCAACCGTGAACACACCTGGTCAGCAAAATAACACCACATGTCCTTTCAATCATAATATTGTGATTTATTAATAATCAATCCCTCAATTGTACTTTACAAAGAGTGTAACTAGAATATTGTTTAAGACATCATTGTAAAAAATATACCACTTAATTCATTCCCTCTTTGATAAATTCATTTTAAACCAGTTTACCATAAATGCAGACACTGACCAAATATAGACTCTTCAAAAAAAAATCCACTCTTTGTATTGTGAATAAATACTCAATGAAAGTATAATAAATGGTTTCATTGTGTCCACTCGTTAAAGTTTACTATCGACCGAAGCGTCGAACTCTTTTAATTAAAGTAGCTTTTTTTATATTATTTTAATATTCTACAAAATCAATAATTATATAAATGTTACATTCAGGTTATAGCGGATATTAAAAACTATTAGTCGCCAAATATACCATATTTATGATTGCTAATAATGCTAAATGTTTAAATATATTTCCGTATAAGATAAACCATATATACCTATTATTTGAAATATTCGTTTTAATTTGATAATAATGATCAATAAATAAGCATACCTAGTATTTGGATTATTTGACCGTTTTTCGTCAGTGTTTTTGTGATATTTTATACAAAATAAATCCTAAATTATTCCAACCACTAATACATTTTAAATAACTATAAAAAAACTTGTAGAATTATCGTCCATGCTTTAATTTTAACTGGAATTTTTAATAATAACTTCTTAGGTACCTATTTTTTTTATCCTCAAAATATCATATATTGCCACTATATTTAAATCAATTAATTTATTTTTTGGATATACTGAATATTATCTTGGATTGGAAATTTATCAAGGTGGCTTCTAATTAAGTTGAAAAAAAATTTAATATTTGAAAATATCCTGTTTATATTTTTGTACTTTTTGTCTTACCGACTGTTTCTGTAAACATTTTGGTGGAACATGGCCCCAACATTCTGACAGCGAGTTATTTTATTAAATAACCGACATAATTCAAGGTGTATAATGAAAAAAATATTTATACCATAAAATCCTTTAAAAAAATATTTATTTGGAGACAATTTGTATACAAATTTAATTAAGATTTGTTCCATGAATGTATAGAGTAATTGTAAACAAGGCTCACGTGCTTTTACGCCCTAAAAGGATACGTTCTTCTTGTTTACAACCACTTTACACATTCGTGGAGCAGGAAGTGTAGAAATTCGACGAATTTCATAGTTGTTTTCTCTACTATCACCTGAAAAATAGAACAATAATCCAGTAATTATATTAACCGTGAAAGCAATGACTACTATATTATATTTTTGGAATAATATAGTTTACCTGTATGACCAATCAGTGCCATTCACGACAATTACTCTATAAACTAGACTGGCTATTCTAGTAAGAGAACATCGTTATAATGATTGAAATTAATCGCCTTGTATATGAGAATATAATTGGATCTGTATTAAGGCTACTGTGTAATACTTTGTTAATAAACCCGTCACGCACTTTGTAATTCACCATTATTTTTTTTATATTATTATTAACTCACGATTCAAATAGTCAATCACACTTTAATATCCGGTGGTTTGCTTGAACTTGTTTAATTGAAAATCATTTCTGTGATTACATCAACCAATAATATTCAATTAAATGAGCTTTGAGATTTGTTGATAAGTCTTTTAATTCCCTTCTTCATTATTATGATTTGTTGCTAAATACACAATTTATTGTAATACTTAAATTAATATTGCAACACCAAAAAAATAAGGTAAATCAAGAGTATAAAAATAATATATTACAAATGCACAAAAATGATTGAACTCTTATTTATTATGTTTGTAGAATAAATATCAAGTAATATATTTCAAACGGCTATAGATAATCGATATAGCAAGCCATACTGGATATATAGATATCAATATGGTGGACCAAGTAGACGATACTCAGTGAGACAAGACTAATTGTTTTAGTGCGCTTAATGTCAGTACACCGCTTTTCATTATTGTTGTTTTAATATTGTTAATTAGCTTGATTACAGTGTTGCTTCAGTCAAATTCATCTGCCTGGTCGACCATCTTGATATTTATACATCCAGTTGTGTGGCCTAATTAATACCACCGATATTGCTATAATTTGTGCTTTTTGGTGTGAAAAATGACCATACGAATATAAAAAAGAGTACATATTATATACTTAAATTAAAATTTAGATCGATCACTTTTTAAATGAAAGAATGTAGTATTTTTTTAATGAAAAATATAACAATCACGATGAATGATTATTTGTAATTGACGGAAAAATAAACAAAAATTTAAAAATAATAATTTTAATTGTGACTGGTTTTGTTCCTTCTTTATTATGATTCCAAAATTAATATTAAAAAAAAACATACTTACAACTAAGCATATTCAAAATAATAAATATAATATACATATAACCAGCGGATAAGTCGCGTGGCTACAAATACTGTGGTCATGAATTATTTTGCACTTACGATATTATACGCTGGAGCAGTCGATTTATGTATTGATTTTATTAGTTATATTTGTGAGTGAATATTTCCCACAGTGTTAGAGGAGCCCCAAAATAGTTTCCCATGATAGTGTAATCTAGGTTATGAGTATATTATAGGTATTGTGGGTCCTAATGAGGGCAGCCTAGGTGTCCTGCAAGGAGTTAGACCTGTAAATCACGAGCCTTAAGTGGCAATCCTCGAATGTGTTAGTGAAGGAGCGGCTCCTTTGTCGGCGACATCAAAGGGATTCACTGCGGGGCGGCTTTGTGTTTTATCTCTAAGCTCAGGACTAAAGTTGCTCCAAAGATAACACCATGATCTTCAATAATATGCAAATATTCATATACATTATACACACATGACATTTTGATCAAATGTTTATTTTCATTATTACTGGATTTAGATTTGTATGAATTTAACCTGGTTCTTATATTAAGCCATCTTGTAATCCGGGAAATCAGACTAAATTTAAAACCATTTATTTTCGATCTCCCATTGCAACGGTCTATTAGATTATTTATATTTTTTAATTCGAAATCACCACCAACCATGATACATGTAATCATATAATCAATTTGTATATTTTTAGTGGTCATCGTATAATTTGAACTTACCTATTTAGTATTTTCTTTGGTAAAATGGTAATTATGTAAAACATGAGTAATTTTTTAATTTAATAAAAAAAATATATAAAAGAAGATTGAATTTATTCCACATAAATATTTTGTAAGCCGCAACATTCAATAATAATTTATTTTTTTAATAATGCCATATAGCGATACCATCGATATATTAGCATCAAGATGGGGGACCAAGTAGATGAGTCTAAGTGAGTCAACACTAATTATTAACTTTTTAAGAATTCTCGGTAGAGGTGACCATCGCTCTTAATTACTGTTGTTTAAATATTTTTAATCACCTTGATTACAGTGTTTCCTATCGGCTTGGTCCGCCATCTTGATATTTATACATGCAGTAGTATGGCCTGCTAATATATCGGTCGTATCGCATATAGTAGATTAAGAAATTCAAATCGGAATACACCATAATTTTGGTGTTTTAAAAGTAGTCTCACAAAATCTCGTGTAAGATCGACACCACCGATATTAGAAAGCCAGACAAGGCATATTGACAGAGACGCTAATTGCCTCACTCAGATTCGTCTACTTGGTCTGCCATCTTGATATTTATACATCCAGTTGTCTAGCATTCTTCATTTATTCAAGGTCACAAAATATTCTCATCTTAAAATTCTTACCTGTAAACCTCGGTATTTATTTTACATTCCTAGGAATCAAAGTAATTTTTTATAATGAATATACTTTTTGATGGATAGTTGGTTCGGAAATCATTGTGTGATTGTGAAATAAAATATAATTTAATTAACAAAAGAAGCCCTTTTATTTTAACTCTTATCGTTTGCCTCTTATAATAATTATGAATGTTCTTATATCTTCATATATATAAAATATACATATAGATGTGTTTTAAGTTACAAATATAATATAATCTAATTTGTTATGAGTTCATAAAACTTTCACTTAAAAAACTACGTGTGCCCCTATATGACTAAAATATATTAATGTGTACTCTACAAAAGATATTTTGACGACAAACTATGAACTAAAATCTTATCAGAACTGTTGGACAGGTGAACCAATTAAAAATACATTTACATAAATCTAGAACAAAATCCTGAAATCATTTATGCATATTTCGATGAGACATTTTTTTATTCTTACGAGATCATTATTACAAGATTTTTTATACATTTTAAATGTAGCATACCATGGACAATTAATCAATATGCGGTTTCGTTATAATGTTTTGTTGTTTCAAGTTAAAAAATATATATATGTATACTTTGTAAAAGTAAAAAAAAAAAACTAAAATTAAATCATATTACAAACATTACAATCATAACATTATCAATAAAAATAAAATTAATAATTTATAATAGACACAATCATATAATATAAATCTTGCTATTAAATATGATGATTGCATATAGTTTTTTTTTAAATTATGTAATGAGATCATATTTAATACATCACAGGTGTTAAAAAAAGACAATTAAAATATGTATACAATTCTATTATTATTTTTTTTTAAATAAAAACAAGTCGCTAGCAACCGTGGTTTGTTGAGCCGGTTTTTACGTGATAGTTCTGATAATATTTTACCATAGATTTTATCCAATATTGTGAAAGGGATTTGGGGGGATATTGGGAGGAAGAATTATGCTTGTTCATTTATGTTAACATTATTTATTTGGTCATATGAGATCAACCCGCCAATAAAACGAAAAAAAAATATATTTATGATTTTACACACTCTCCATTTCGATTGCCGCATTTGCATTTATATAAAACGTTAGTTAATGATAAAAGATTAATTATCGTACGATCGAATAAGCGATATCGAGATCTGGAATATTATTACCCTGTCTTCGTATGATGCGTGTTAAAGTTTGCGAATTCGGACGATGAATTTCGGTTTCGAATTCGCAAACTTCGACGTATGTATCATTGTTAAGCGACAAAGGTTTTTCATATGAAATCTCAAAACGCCGACAGTCGTCTTCAAAGGTTATTCTCTAACAGGTTTCAGTTAAAGCGTCGGAAGTGATTGAAAAAACAAACACCTGAAGCCAATTAGTCGAAGAGTCGACTTCCTGTTTGAAAAGTTTACCTTTGGAGACAATGTCGGCGTTTATCCTTATAAGTGCACGTGAATTTGTAAAAAAATGTCAATTGTGAATCGATGGTTAAATAATATTGCAGTAAGGATCATTTGATTGATTCCATCGATTCTGAATCGAGATTTTTTAACAACGAACGACTTCGCGATAGAAAAGTGTTAGAAATCTTAAAGATAATCCCTTAAAATGCTAAATTCAGCTTGCCCGGCCAGGATATATGCGTAATTTAAAATAAATCCTACAATATTGTAGTTACAACAAATCAATAAATACAATGAAGCGAAAGAAATAAAAAAAAAACGACTTTTTATTATGTACATACACTAAATTATTTTATGTACAATACTTAAAAAAAAAGAAAGCTCTAGGCCGTTAAGTTTGAACATTATATCAGAGATCGGCAATCTTTGTACGTTGACAACACTTATCGGCCGACATTTATTGTCGGCCATTCGACCGGAGCAAAATAATTCACCAAAGCGTTAATGATTATTATGACACTGTAGATTTAGTTGATACAAGAAATTATGAAACCATTGTACTTAATATAATTATTCGACCAACGTTTATCTATCAGGCACATTCATAAGGGCATTCATACAAACGACTTAATATACAAAAAAAAAATATTTATATACAAATGAAGCTTTCGTTTTGTACTCTGTCCACTCGTCAGAGAAGACTATTATATGAGACCAAGTTTGCGTTGCATTTGATTACACATGAAACATGTACTTTTAACTTAACATAAACCAAATATATATACATATATATTTATAATAATACATACACGTTCAGTGTCTGTACACATTATTTGCGAGCGTTGTACTTTTTTACACAGTTCTGTACAAAGATAGTGGGCAAATTGGTATTGAGAGTCGATGGCGATCGAACAATTTCAACGTTTTCGAATATCAACGGCCGTGAAAATAATCCAAACGTACACAGGATGTGCTTCAATTACTAGATTAGCTGCGCGATGTGATTTATCTTGAGAGTCAATGGGATAAAAAAAAAGCATTATGTGGCGGTTCAATGTGTAAAACGGTTTGATTGTCGAAAACGTTATGATGAATTATCCGACAGCCGATAATTTACTATGGCAATCCTTTTGTATACATGTATAAATACATATATATTATATATGTACAGGTTGTAGATGATCTTGATGACTTCAGCAAGTAGAGTGTTCTGAAGTTGACGGCTTGGAGCTCATCGGGCGCGACATCTTTGACGGAGGACCACCGCTTGAAGAACTCTGACCACTCGCGGGTCTCTTGCGAGGTTTCATGAAGTCTGAAACAACAAAAAAATATTATATTATAATAAATATCATAATAACATTGCTTACAAGTAACACTATTATTATGTATAGACAAATAAAGAGGTTGGCCCGCTCAGTTGCGGCAACTAAATATTTATATTTCATTCTAATTGAGTTTTAATATTGGCAAATTTTAAAAAAAGCCTATGTTGAACAAATGTGTACATTGAAACACGCGTAGACTACAAACGGTCGCCTGCTCCAGCGTATAATATCGTAAGAGCAAAAAAATTCTATTTGCTCTTAAGTCTTTATGGAACTGACCCACATATTCAATATGGTAGCACTGCCTGTCACGTGTCACTCGGTTTAATTATTATTTATATAATATAACAATTTACGATTAAATACCTTCTATTGACAGAGACGTGAAATGTGTAATAGATAATGGATGAATCTACATTTGTTGCCGGTCAAATAGGACTATTTTACTATTTCGAAAAAGTCCCATTTAATAGGTTAAATAATGATTGAAAATCAATATTTTTTGATGTTTCATACATGCAATATGTGACTCAGTTCCATAAAAACTTAAAAGCACACAGATTTTTTTTTTGCAGTTATCAGGCGCAGGCTATGTGTAAACTTTGACAATTGCTCTATAAACAAAGAATAGAATATTTATCTTCTGTTTATGGTTTTGTTTATAGTGAAATTGGCAGCCGTATTAAATATAAATGCGTGTTAATTGAGTCGTGCTAGAGCTAATAGTATTGTTGCGTATACGAATAGAGCTTGGTAGTATTGGTATACATCAGATCATTATACTATTATATAGAACTAGGGTGATTTAATTGAAATTTTCAATTTGTTAATGTTTAACTAAAATTTGTAACTATACGTAGAGGGTGTTTTTCAGAAGATTATGTAGTCAGCCTGTGTATTTATTCATCAATCATAAATATTATCGTATTATCCTTTTCAATTTAAAATGTTAGTTAAGGTAAAGATAACGATGAATAATTAGTCATTAAAATTTATAAAGGATAGCTACGCCTATTCGACGATAAAAGACATGATCAAAAACCGTTATTGAAATTATATAACTCGTGGGTTTTGTTACTAAACCCGATCGGGTAATAAAATAAACAGAGAGTAAAAACTGGAAACGCCCCGGAAAAGGCAACTATGGGATTTAAAACGGGTATCTACAAGAAAGAGCGCAAAGCTATAAAATTTCATAGGAAAGAACCGAAGGAGGAAGAGCAATCGTAAATGTCACTCATATAAAGCTACGATGAGAAAGAATTTCGAAATCAACCCTGGACGGGTCGGGGTTGGTTTTATAGCCGGTCGACTTTTACGGGCGCTCGCTGAAATTTTATATATATATTTTACCCCACGTGTGACTAAATACATCTTTCTGTTCGTTTTACGAGCAAAATAATTTATATTATACGAGAGAGATGCACATTTACCATGGGACTGTCTCTTCAACAAGTCTATTATAAAAAGATTTATATTTTTTACGATACCGCAATTTGCAATTTCTAATTCGCAAAGGCAATTCAATTGCAATGGAGTTTTGAATTAATATGCTTGAATAATTTTACGATATATTAGTGATTGTGGCTAGAAACGCATAATTTGTAGCCCTTTGAAAATACTATTACAATGCATATTAAAGTTAAACAAAGCTTTGTTTTTTAATAAAAAAAAAATCTATATAGTATTATAATATTTGAGCTTAGGACGGTTTTAAATAAACGCATATATATTTTTTTTAATTTATAGAAACACCTAGTATATAAAGTGATCTTATGAATTATTATATTATAATTTCTATTTAATACATTTTAATCCAGTTTATCATATACCTATGTTCTTATCGGTTCGTTATTTATTTCCATATAAACGCTTTTTTTATAGAGAAAAACAAAAGTAATAAAAAAGGTAAAAAAATATAAAAAGTACACATATATTATTATAAAATGTGCAAGGTGAAGCCTTGGTTCATCACTGAACTGGAGTGCTGATGATGATAATAAAATGTATAAATAAAATAAGGTTCTAATAATTTAAAAAGTTAATTAATAATATAATAAGTAATACATAAGATACGTGTGTGTCATTTTATACATACAAGGTGTTTCTACAATCAGAAGACAACGAATTAACACGTTGTCGTGTCAAAAAAAAAAAAAAAAACAATTTTGCAAAAACCATCACAAGGCATATATAAATAAATAAAAAAAGACGCCATTTCGAGTTCTGCATGGGGTGATTGATGAAAACATGTAAATTACTTATTAAAAATGTCTAGGTAAAAAATAGTGTAAATGGACAGAATATTTGGTGTCTGAGGTGGGACATTATTTGTTTCAAAATGAAGTGTTTTCGTTAAAATTTCTATTATTAATAATTGGTTTATTGGATTCTAGGAAATGATGCAAGCATGAACAGCATCGGCATTTCCAAGAAGCGGATTATCATGTACTTTGAGATCGTAGTAGTCCTCGTACGTGAAGGGAATAATGGCGGTGTAAGTTGGAGGAGGCACCACTCACCAGGACGATGACCGCTACAGGACCAGTTCTGGTGCTTCCTCCTCCACTATCATCATCAGCAGTACGCCGAAGATGATGATGATGATAGTGTAGCTACTGCGCCTTGTTGATGGTATTTGCAATTAACCGGGGTGACAATGTATGAAGGTACGAAATTAGATTTAATATCAAGTTTATGCGGGAGATATAGAATTAATATTTATGAAGAGTGAGGGCGGCATAAGAAAACTAATTATATAATTGAACTCCCGAGAACCAGTTTTGGCACCCTGCAAAAAAATAAATTGTAAGAGGAGAGTATCAATCGCCAGCAAGTAAAACTGGGAGCGGGCGCTTCGTCTCCTCCTCCACAACTGGTACTGCTGCTTTAATATCACAAGCACATGCATTATACCAGAATATTGTATATATATATATATATATATATATATATACACACACACACATATATATATATATATATATATATACACATATATATATATAATAGAAATAAGTGGAAGATGCTGGTGCGGGAAGCCTTGGTTCATCACTGAACTGGAGTGCTTATGATGATGATGATATATATATATATATATATATATATATATATATATATATATATATATATATATATATATATATATATATATATATATAAATATATACACCTATACATTATAAAGCCTTAAGCCTTATACTTAAGTGTATGTAAGTACAACCTTCGGGCACACGCGGCCATGTACGACCAACTGTTAATGGCATCACCCCGAGGGCATAACCAAGATTTTTATAACATTTACACATTATTTACATTTTAAATCTCCCGGTTGGCTAATTTTAACCAACACCTTTTTTGAGATGTTTAATATTAGGATTGATCACTCTTTGTTTTGTTTCAAGTGGGTACTGATCATACCCTCGTTCTCATGTCGTTCATTTTATCTTCATCTCATGTCTTCTTATTTCTTTTCTATGTTCACTAATCGCTTTCTTCTCTTGCTTGGCTTCCCGATAATTTATGGAAGCTGTTTGTTTTCAATAAATAAATCAAACCTCGGCCAAGATTGCTGACAATTGTAGAGCACTGCTTGCTTTGTTGTTCGGTAAAATATATTATTTATTTATTTACTTACGCTCCGAGGAGGTTTTTTTATTTTTAGAAAGGGTCTTGTTGAGAGTTTTTTTTTATATACAACAACGTGTTAATTGTCTATCGGTGATCTTAACAATTACTAGTTACACAGATCACCGACTTAATGATCAGTATTTACAACACAGGAAATCAGAGTAAACCTGGATAGAGACGATCGATCGGGATTTTATTAATATTATTCCCAATCTCCCAGTCGTAATAACCGATGAAATCAATTTAAAATATCTTGACTTGAGTGGGATTTGAACCTATGACACAGTGTTTGTAGCCACGCTTCTTATCCCCGGAGCTATTACGTTGGTTAAATTGACGTTTGCTCAAATTTATATACTCTCTTTTTGTATCTAAACGTTATTGCAAGCCTATGTTATATTTTTCGTTCATACCAGTGATTTAAAGTAAACGTTGAATTTAACATGTTTGTAATCTATTTTTAATTCAAATGACAGATGGTATCGACTATATTTTGAAGAAAACTGTTTAAACAAAAAAAAATGCGTGACAGAAGCGTGCTAATGATTATATTGGTTGATTCAAAATTGTACATATATTTTGAAACAAGTTATATAGATGCAAGAAATCCCGCGAAAACCGGCTGGATCTTATCACCGAATCCTGGCCGCAAAAGGTCAAATTTACGCCACTACTTACAATAAATACTAAATAACATTTTCGTAAAAAAAAACAAATACTATAAAGTGTTACGCATGACGGAAGTATGGAGTACGAATGATTCGCGGTGTATTTTTATATCTTATCACGAAACGCTGATAAGGCCATACAATGTAAACGGTTGTAAGGAAGCTCGCGTGTGTTTATATAATATATACTAAATATTATTATTGTCCGATTGCCCGCATACCAGATTGATTTTTTTTGCTTGTGAATGGAGGTAGATTTATTTGTAAAAATATTGGCAACGGAAGAATAGTATCTATTTGGCGGGAGGCGTAGTAGAAACACCACGTGGAAGATGAGTAAAAAATACACGAGCAGGCAAAACAAACCGACGTACTCCACATACAAATACAAACACGCATATAAATAAAAGAACGACCGCAAGCATGGTGACAAACTCGTGATATCAACTCCTCGTGGTCGGAGGGATCGTCAACCAGTTTCTTCAGTGATCATGTCAAACTTGTTCACCGAAACAACAACCATCAAAAAAACACTGCAAGGTGAACGCACCATTGATATAATCAACGAAGATTACGTGAAATCAAGAAAAAATATTACGTTAAATATGAAAAAAAAAATTGATGTAAAATAACATGATCCACGAACCTTTTTTTTTTAAATACATACTATACATACATATTTTATGTAAAACTTTTCTAATTCATATAATATTTTTATCAAATCGGTTGAACGAATCAGAGATTTTACATACTTTAAAGTGTATTAAAGCGACATAATTTTGAAAAAATCAATTAACCTAGATACACCAATCATCTTAGGCAGGACTTGAACCTGCCTCTTCTGGTCTTCTCCATACGATGTGTATCGAGGATAATTATTTCGCTTTAATATAATTTTAAAGTATGTAAAACATTTCTTTTGTACATTATTTTGTTATAATTGTAATTTTATGATTCGGAAAGGACTGCTTCTTGCAAATTCCTCAAAAAACATTGAAAATAAAATAATGTATGAAAGAAGTGTATAAAATTAAAAATGAACTTGGGCAACAAAACAGTGGGTCTTATTCAATAGAATATTGTAATAAGAGTGTGCGCGTGAGGTGCGTATGCGTGTACACTAATACTACTAAGCTCTAGTCTATTCGTACACACACGACACAGCACACTATTATATTGAATACGACCCAGTAACTTCAACGCGTACTTGGGATAACAATTTGATTTAAAACCCTGATTTTATGTATAAGACTACATTCTATTTAAAAATAATATACATTTTTTATGACAGCAATGTATTTTTTATCCGCAGTGGCTTTTTAATATTTAATTTGATGGTAAATAAAACACGCTTAATAATCGCTTCAGTGCTCTACTAAAATATCATGTAATCAGGACTAATAAATTCATTATTTGACAATGACGATGTTTTTAACCGTGTATGTATTCTTTGAGCAAATTCTTATTTTTGTAAGGATCAATATATCGACAAATATTATTAATATTAAAAACTTGCTCATGCAATACATAAATAAAATAATTTCGAAGCACAAAACACATTGACCAAGATAATATTACATTTAGGGTCGGTTTCTTCAAACAGTGAGCTAGGTGACTGAAGATTTAAATGTCAGAGTGTTCATTTTTGTGCAATCAATTGGTTTATACTATAGTGTAAAAATGAACACTGACATTTAACTCTCGAGTCACCTAGCGCACTGTTTGAAGAAACCGACCCATAATTGGTTAACTATGACGATACCAAAAAATCACCTCGTATTCGAAAAAATTAACATATTTTTTAATTAAAAAAAGATTTGCATCCCCTGTGTTAAATAAAGAATCTCTCCCACCAGAGTCAGTCACCGTTAGCCGCTTCTTCCACACATGTGTATGCGTTGTGACGACAATAACAAAATTGAATTGAAAATAATATACGCACACACAAAATCACCATGTTGTTATTATTGTACACACATGACACCATGAACGTTACAATTGTACAACTCGGATATGTTTGTTTGTTTATCATTTGCGTGAGAGATAACTTCATTGACACATCGTAACAAGCATGTTTGCTTGGTCAGGTGTTAATTTAACACGCGAGGACGTTTGCATTGTCAATTTTATAATTAAGGTTAAGCCTATTAAGAATGCCTCGTTATAATCAAGTCTAAACACATTTAAGTTATCACAACACATTATTCAGATGATCAAAACCCACATACACAAAGATCACGATTGCCGAATCACTGTGTTTAATACAGCCTCTCTTGAATGATTGATGATTGAAAAATCTAATACTACGCCTCCTAATATCGATTTCGGTGTTACCCACATCAATCTACTGTAATGGCATATTTCCTAATAATTATAAAATATAATACTACAACATCAACTACTTACATTGTAATAAAATAATACAGTTAAGTGGTGTTATAACTTAAACCACAGATGTGTCTTAAATACGTGCGAATGGGAAAATCGGTGCCAATTTTTATTTTATTATCCGAAAAAACAGTTGATGGTAATGATGGTTACTAACCGCCAATTGTCTTTTGATCAGTTAATATTTCGAAAGGTTTATTTAATAAAAATAATTCCAAAGAAAGGAAAAAGTAAATCATATACCGGTATTGATAATGCATGTAGTTGTATAATAATAAAAAATATGTGAAAGACAATCAAAGTACAAAGTGACATTTTTTTGTCATTCAAAAAATACTTTTTCCAATACAGACAATTTGTGATTACCTAATGGAGTGTCTAGTATTATTTTGAACCCACAAACACGTGTATGGTAATTGAATTTTTAGCAAGGTACATACATACATAGAAGAGTTGTGCTGTTAAAAAAAACCAATTATTTGAAACTATGGTAAAAAAAATACTTAAACCGTGTAACCGATTCGACTCGATAATTGTAATAATCTATAGATGATTGTTCCTGTACGTTATAAATGATGTGTCTTTATTATTAATTATAACATCGTGCCTTTACGACTGTTCGTCGCTAATTTTAAAATAGGTAAGTTTAATTAGCATTCTGGACATGCTAATAAGAGAACAAATATTTTTATATGGAACGCATTAGACGTTGAACAGATTATTATTAGCCGAGAGTTGTATTGCTTTTAATGATGTTATCATTAGGTTTATGACGTGTAAAAAATGACGAGCCAAACGTTCAATTCAGAGTGCCAAAACGTCGTTTACCTGGTCATTACAACACAAGACTTGATGATCATTCAAAGGTGTGTTTTTTTTCAAACTACCAAATTAGTCCACGGAGGTAAAGATTTTTTTTCAAGTGACCTTTCAAAATGGATAATTAATCTAACACGCTTAAGTCAATTCTAAATATGAGTATGAAGCGTGTAGAATTATCTTAATTGTAGTGCTATTTTTCATATTTAGACGTTTACAACATTATAAATTGCCAGATATTATACCGTTCAACGATTCCAAAACGGACGGGAATATAAATATTGTATGAGGTGAATCAATAGCATTAGAATGTCATTTTTGTGCAACTGAGGGTCAAATAATATATTAGGAGTGTTGTTTCGGCACGTGTCAATTATAACTCAAACACCTTTATATGGAACTGGTGACATTCAAAGGATCAATTAACAAAGATTGTGAAAAAACAAAAAAAACTATCATTCTCACTCATGTCAATCAATCTAATACCGATAGGGTTCAATCGACTGAAATGTCAAAACATTTTCTCAGCACTATTATTTTTTTTGCTATTCAATTATTGTTAAGCGTTTTGACAATAGTGTTCAATGCTAAACGTGCCCGGAGCAAAGGTTAAAGGATAAGCGATTTGTTTGGACATGGCCTCTTGTTTTATTTTTTTCTTTTCATACCTTTTTGTTCAATGTGCGTTCACATAATGAGCGAGTCGGAATCTAATATCGAAAGAACACTAATTACGACTGGGTGTTGAGCTATCGATTATATTTAAAGGATCGATAAAAAATAATAGGCCATACACAGAGATGTGCCAAAGTCAAACGAATATCGTAGTATATTATACCTATTTCTTTTGTGTAGTGTAATGAAGCGATAGTATAACATCGTAAAGAATTTCTTCATATGAATGATAAGAAAATACTGTATTATTCGATCACTTGTCACACTAAGGGTCGGTTTTTTCAAGTCGGGTTAAATCATGTGCTACGTGGCAACAGATTATACGAATCTCGTCATATACAAATATTCCGTTTCTTGAAACGACTCTAAAGCTATAGCTGATGTTTGTATCGCTGAAATTCAAGAGAACTTGCATACATGCGACTCGAGCCAAAGCGACGAGTTCGTCACGAAACTGGAATGGAGGGGGAAATATAGCACGAGATTTTGCTATGGCACGTCGATATTATTATTATGTATTTTGCTTTGATATTTGTTTTGAAATTTTTAATTTTATTATGTTGTTTAAAATTCCACCGTAACGCATTGGATTATCTGTAAGGTTATAGTTTATGTATATGTAAATAAATAAATATGGCCGAGCTAGGATTTGACAGCTGGTAGCACGAACTACATCTTGAAGAAACGCATTTGGCGCGTACATCGCCGAGTAACACGCGCTCGAGATTCAACACGCGTTGAAGAAACTGGCCTATAATAAGTTGATTTAAAATTTTACGCATGATTTATTATCGCAATATTTGAAAGCCTATCTTGCAGAAAGGTTGTGTATAAAGGGGTGTATGTCTCCTCTTACAAAGACATGTGTCTAAGGTGGAAATGTGTCACCCGATAAGCCACATATGGTGACCGCGGTCCATATTGCACATTGCTCATTGGAAATTCGAACGAAGCAGTTGCTCCATCTTGCAGGGGGTGGCATGTCACTAGTCCGTTAGCGCTAGGAAGAAATCGGATACCATTGCAGGAAGTAACAGAAGCCCTAGGGAGGACTTGAGTACCCCTTTGTCATTCAATATTGTGACATGCTGTGCACGTACCGAATTAACGCAAAACGCAAGCTCTACAATAAAAATACGTATTCTGATCATTGTTTCATAGCGGAAGAGTGATAATAATAATGGGGCGAGTTTCTTGCTGCTTTTCTCTCATTCAAGGGAGATGGCACGTCGGATACGAGCGAACCTTGAATTTTGATGGCTCCTTTAAGTTCAGCATTGATCTACTGCAAGCTTTATTATCCTTATATCCAGAGACACATTGAATATACTGCATGCAAGTAGAGAATAATCTACCAACAATTCTTAGTTCCATGGAGATAGTATGTATGCGGGGTGAATGTTCAGCTACAAGGTTAACCGCCTCCCCTAGGAGCTGGTTTACTAGTGCTTACCAAGAAGGAGAGTGGATAAAGCCAGGATGGATACTGGTTTCTGCGGATACGATGCAGCCTAAAGCTGAAACCTTATAATGATAAGTAAATACATAAATCCCTTTAATATCTACAATTGTTAAAACGTATGTGTCTGTACGGATGCATCCCACAACCATAAGTGTTACCAGATGGAAGAATAATATTTTATAGAATTATTTTACTACAATTAATACATATCTAAAATATATAATAATAACAGTATTAGACCGCCTCATATTCATGTTTTCCCGATACTATATTATTGTATCCAGTCTTGCAACAAACACGTGCCTTTTATAAATGATTCTGACTGGAACAAACACTATATTATATGGGAAATTAGAAGCTGTTACAAATGTATGAAATTCAAAAAATATGGTTCATTTTAAAACATCATTTAACCTATTAAATGAGACTTTTTACAAATAGTAAAATGGTCCTATTTGACCGGCAACTAATGTAGATTCATCAATTATCTAATACACATTTCATGTCTCTGTTAATAGAAGGCATTTAATCGGAAACTGTTATATTTTATACATAATATTCAAACGGAGTGACGCATGACAGGCAGTCTTACCAGATGGAAGAATAATATTTTATATAATTATTTTACTACAATTAATACATATCTAAAATGTATCAGGAAACTCGCTTTTTAAATATTGTGATGAGTGTTGCCAAAATTCAAACGTCTTCTGAATGAAAAAATAAACAACTTATTACCGTCCTATTAAAAAAAAACAAGTTTAAAATATCAATTAAAATTACCCTAGGTTATTATGAAATAATTTATCTCAAAAATGACATTTAAGAATTTAACATTGCATACGTAAGTTTTAAATGGGGACATTGGGATCCAAGGATATGTACATACAACGTAGATCGATGGCGACACCGACTCGGCACTTAAAGGACCGGCCTGAAGCTGAGGATGCAAATTATGGCCAATTAAAAAGTTGCCAATTACCACCACCCGATACTATAAGATAAGATAAAACGCAGAACAATTATATATCATTACACTTTAAAAAATGTCTACAATGTAGTGTTGTTTTTTTTTTTAAATGTACAAGTGAAACAGAGTCCGAGACGGCGGAAAGTGACTTTGACAGTTTGAAAGCAGATTAGCATATGAAAAATACTCATACATATCGAACGCATTCAGACGGCCACTCGTCACATATTTATTTATGGGGAGATTGCAAATTCAAGGTCTGCACGGATACGATTTATGGTAATCGAACCAAATCTATGGATCAATTCGTCGACGGGTTACATCCAGCACTTTAAAGTACATCGATCAAGTGAATATATATACAAAGTCTTCGGTGCGAGAAGGGAAAATACACGTGGAACGGATGGATGGCTAATGCATATCGTAAAAGTAAATCCTGAGGGAGGAAATATCCAATCGTGGTTTGGTCTTTTTACGATGTCTAATGGGCCCCGAGGTTTGAACAAACATCTGCTTTGCCTATTTCACGCTCATTAGTCCGCGACAATCAATCAGTACAGGAAACGAAATGCAGATGGGGTCACCATATTGCGGATGCATCAGTCGGGGTCAAACTCATCCGACACGGACTGTAGCAATCCCCGATGATACTTGAACACCACAATGATTTGGATGAGTTGTTTACAGGATATCCAGGTGCTTTGTTCGTAAAGTAAAAACTCGATATAACGAAGTTCAAGGGAAATGAAAAAAATCGTTATATCGAGGTTTTTCTAGTGCAGACTTCGTTATATACAGATTCACAAGCACTCATATTACATATCGACTGCTACAGCGTATAATATCGAAAATGCAAAAAAAATGTGTGCTCTTAAGTTTTTATGAAAGTGAGCCACATATTCAAAATCGAATAGAAGGTATTGAGACTGGATTTATATTTGTTGATTATTGAAGATATGCGAAAATAGTCCTTAATATGTATGAGATGTGGTACTGCTTCATCGCAAATTCGTTTGTCGTACGTATGTTCACGAAATATATTAAACGTCAAAAAATGCTGACCTAACCTAACCTCACCTATTAAGTGGGACTTTTTCGAAATAGTAAAATAGTCCTATTTGACCGACAACTAATGTAGATTCATCCATTATCTATATTTATAACACATTTAATGTATCTGTCAATAGAATGTATTTAATTTTAAACTGTTATAAATAATAATTAAACAGGCAGTGTTACCAGATAGAATATGTGTCTCAGTTTCATAAAGACTTTTTTGCACTTACGATATTATACCATGGATCAGTCGATATACAGTCCTTAAACTATGAACATGAAAAACAGGTGCACATAAATTACTAAAGGTAATATCAAATTAATTCGAAATAACCTAGAATACAATAAATTATCAACTAAGGATTTGCAAATTTAGACTACTATTCTTATAATAAGGCTTGTGCTTTCCTAGATATTATTCAAAACTTTGATATACATATAGAGGTCGAAAATAGGCAAAAGTAACAGACCGAAATTCGTTATATCGGGGTTTTTGTCAGTATCTATTGATAAGCGTTCGCTATATATAGAGGTAAAATTTGGAGTGACAAAGGGAATTGAAAAATTTCGTTTGAGGTTCTACTGAACTTTATAATCGAGGCATATTATTTTTTTATTTGAAAACAGTTTCATATGAATAATAGGCTCACAAAAATTCATAAAATGCCGTTTTAGTATCCGCTTTTGTCATCGTTTCCCGTCGTTTCTCAAAAAGACGGTAACGGCATCCTGAATCCTTTTAGTGTAGGTTTTCGGGATTCCGTGGATTATGTTGAAATATGTCGCGATGACTGTCGGCGTGAGATATAATATCTCGGGTGTGTATTTATCCTGTTCTCTTTTTATTCAGTGAATGTATGACATGGAATCCGGTACGGCCTGCGGGTGGCTAATTTGGAAGACGGTAGCCGGTGCCCCCGGCATAAATTACGCGGTATGGTCGACTCTACACAGACAAATCACGATGATAATAACGGGGTGGGATCTTTTTTGTCACCGCAATCCCCGAGAGGGACGACGATGATTGTTACTACAGTTCCCAGAACCGCGATACCTCAGCGATAAAAATGCTACCTGAATTCAATTCCAGAGGCGTAACACGGTTAGGACTGAGAATCATCACACGCTTTGATAAATATTTATAAAATATCCAGTTGACTGATAATGGTGTTAAATGTGTGAAGTAAATACATAAATATAAACATTAGATATCGCATTGCATATAAATAATTCGTGTAATTTTGTTTATCCCGTGTATTGTTGCACTCTTCTCTCCTATTCGATAAAGGCATAAGTGTGTCTCCCTCACTCAACACATTTCTAGTGACTCCTGAGAGTGTTTGTGACAATTATTTCGACGATTCTCCTTTGCAACTAAAAATATATTTTTTGTTTTCCATCCACAAATCATTGTTTTAATCGTGAAATGCTGCTTCTTTTCGGGATTAGCCCGGTCCGTTGCGACACTCTAGTCAACTATAATTTTATCCTTACTGACGTATTCAAGCTCTCCGACAATGTTGCTTTATTATTTTATTTCCACTCTCTCATATTTACACAAAATATTATGTGATATACATCTACACTTATCCATAGATATCGCATTGCATATAATTAATTCGTGTAATTTTGTTTAACCGAATATTGTTGCACTCTTCTCTCCTATTCGATAAAGGCATAAGTGTGTCTCCCTCACTCAACACGTTACTGAGAGTGATTGTGACAATACTTTGGCGATTAAAACGCAATAATATTTTAAACATGTTAAAGAAGTAGTCTTTGGTAAAAAGTGAGCCTAGATGTATTTGAGTGTATGTTTGAGTCCATATGACATGTAGTAACAATGCATTTACCCATTTTACTGTGAAATATAACTGAAGATATGAAGAGAGATGTTTACAGTATAATGTTTGCCAGGTAACTGATGTTTTTGGTCACGTGACCCACTTGAATTTAACACGCATTTAGCCACATGCGATATCTTATGTTTATATCTATGGGTAAATAATGTTTTTTTTCCCGTGGAAGGATTGTTAAAGAGTGAAGTGTGTGTTCTAGTTTATGGTGGTTGTGGACCACGACATGTTTACGAGGGTAACACCAGCAGCAGGTACTCGGCCAACATCAACCGCCCACCTTTACCACAGCCATTTATTCGGACTTGGTGATGCAACAAAGTTACTTTATCTCTCCCTTCCCTTCATTTAAATTGACGCTATTAAATCAAGCACCACACATTCACAATCAGGGGCAAAATTATTTTAATTAAAAAATATGCGCGAGTATTCAATGGAAAAAAATACTGTTTAAACAATTTAAAAACACGATTTTCTATGCTTTTTCTGATACTAAAATATATATTTAGACAACTTTTTAAACTAAAAAAATTGACAGGGTTTTAAATATGTATTATTCATTGGCATGCCAGATTGTAGCTAAATATAATGTAATCAGGCTTCAAAACATGCTCAAATTAAAAATAATCGATCAGCTATTTCGAATTCGGGAATTATAATATTTATGGGTTGTAAAGCTGAGACTACAAAATCATACAGAGCCGCCCTGTGCATATTTTAAATGTAGTTAAGTGTAATATTTAAAAATAATATGACGCTTGGGTTAGATGCTGATCTCGGCTAAGTGGGTGCACTTGTTGTAAAGCTAAGACTATAAAATCACACAGAGCCGCACGATGACTATTTTAACTGCAGTTGAATTAAATATTTAAAAAAAACTATGAAGCTTGAGTTATATGCAGAATTCGGCTAAGTGGGTGCTCCGAAAACCCTTGGAGCACTGAACACTGCGCGGGTTATATTTTTTTAAAACGGTAAGTTATATCATTCTATGTAAATTCTCAGATATTGACACATTATTATATATTTTTTAATATTTATGGGATAAATTAGAATCTTCAATGTGGCCGAATACTGGGTGGATGGGCAAATTTCAAAGATATTGATATTATTAGATTTTTCTGTCAATATTATAATATTTGAGAATTTAAATAGAATTATAGCATATAGCCCTATATCAAAATATCTTACATTTCTACTCTTTTTTATATTGATAAATAAATACATGCGATATGTTTGGGAAGCTTTCGTTGCAATATAAATCGATCCCAAAAGCGAGGAGATTATAAGATCCCTATAAGGACGAAGGATTACTTCTGACATTCTACTCTCTCTTTTTCAAGAGCGTGGCTTTAAATCAGATTTAAAAAAATATATAATAAAAACGAACAATACGACGACCGCTGTCTGTTAACACGTCTGCTATTTTATCTCGTATTATTTCCGTTTCTCTAGTTTGTTTATTTATTTGGACATGATTAATGAACTGCATAAGTATTGCAAATTTTTAGTCAACCACATGTTGACTATTTTGTGTTCTTAGCATCCAGCTGCTTGGCATTCGTCAACCGTTCGTGTAATTTGAGTCTAGTATGAAAAAAAAACTTTCAGTTTCCTTTGGGGTGACTATTCGACTTTGCAAGACCGTTGATGGTTTCCTGCTAGAGACACTCCTTCGCCACATCAAAAACAAACTACATATGTAACTGTTTGTAATATGTTTTTTTTACCTGTAATTGCTAGGTAAAGCGTGTGAATTAGAAGTCGCGCTATTGAGTGGGTCTCAAATTAATTACATTAAAAAAACAACCCTCTGAGAACGCAAGCTCAACATACTTATTACTTACTCATTAGAGGTGGATTATGAACATACCTGAAAAAGAAAAAAAAAACAAATTAATATAATGTTTCTATAGCCAGGATTGAAAAATAGTATTCAATATGTAAGACCCTATTTTATATGCAACCGATGGATTTATCAATAGTACAAAAGGAACAATCAGTATAAAGGCATTGAGAACACTCGGAATGCCGGTTTACAAAGAATAGATGAATCGGTAGTCATTTTTCTCACACAAATTGAGCGGTTCGATTTGCATAATCGAACCAGATCGAGCATCGCATCGTCTAACGTCCATTTTTCAATAATTTATGTAAGATGTTTAAGTGTGGACAGGTCCACAATGGGTTGTGTATTGTTTACAAGTCGTTGTTATGTGCGACCTGTGTCCATTGTGAGGGTCTTTGTTGCCGTGACCGAATTTCGGTTGAAGAAAACCTGTTACCGGTATTGAACCCGGATCAAGATCAATCCAAGGGGTTCTATGGGAAGCTGCTACTGGACCATACGTGATCAAGTTTTTATTAAAAAATAAATAAAACAGAGACATTGTATGTACATGTGTAGTAGGTTTAATAACGTTTTTATAATATACGCAGGTATTGATTTTAAATAAAATACTATTAATTTACTAAAATTGTTGAATATATGTAATACATAAATATAGATGAATAAATCATATTGTGGCATTTCTATGCGTCCGTCAGTTATTATAATACTAGGGTAATTTTAATTGAAATTTTCAATTTGTTAATGTTCTTTGATATTCTGCATGGTTTTTTTTAATAGGACGGTAATAAGTTGTTTTTTTAATAGGACGGTAATAAGACATGAAATATGTTATAGATAATAGATGAATCTACATTAGTTGCCGGTCAAATAGGACTATTTTACTATTTCGAAAAAGTCCCACTTAATAGGTTAAATAATGATTGAAAATCAACATTTTTTGACGTTTCATACATGCAATACGTGGCTCAGTTCCATAAAGACTTAAGAGCACCCAATTTTTTTTTTTGCACTTACGTTATTATACAGCGGAGCAGTCGATATGCAAGATGGCGCAGAACATAGTTGCAGCAATGGAGCTTGCAAGACAGTGGCTGCATTGTGGTGCAGAGACAAGACCAACTGAGGGGCATCATCATTGCTGCAATGGACACACTCACCCTCATTGTATTCGTAAGTGATGCCCCAAGTCGTGAATAGAAGCGAATAAACGACCTCATTGTTGTCCACTGACCTGCCCCATCTTTACACTGAGCTTCTTTGTCAATCCACTATGCATACTAATCTAGTAACTTACCAGATAAACACCATCACAACAAATACACTACAAAACATATATATTAATAAGATTTTTTTTTAATTACAAATCGATTTTTTCACACCTCTTCTGTTGATATTTACACGTTGATTAAATACCCTGTTATGATTTGCATTCGAATCGGAGGGGAGAGATGAGTTTCTCATTGTTGGTAAGGTCCATTGCAGCATTAGTGCACAAAAGGACAAAGGGTAAAATAGAAACGGACAAATCTAGTCATATTTCATTGAGAGAATATTATTCGGTCCAGCTTATTGTACAAAATAATACATGCGTGCATAATTACACCGGAGATCCGTTGACCGATAGATGCCACTTCAAATTGAATATAATTTCAAAATGAACCTTCATAACGTGGGATTGCAAGAGGACTAGATTATTTGTGGTCGAGGGAACTGTATTCTTTCAAAATTATTTTGCTTTCTCTTATGCGCTAATTTGACTCGCTTTCGGGCGATTGACGTGTGAATGGGAAGTTGGTCATTTTTTCCCTTGCAAAAATTACCCACATTATAATGACATGAGATAATGAAGAACCGGTCCTGAAAAGCCTTCAAATACTATAAGAACAAACTAAATATATTCGGTAAATAGTTTTGCGGGTCACACATTTCATTAGAGAGTAAACTGAGTAAAAGTTAAAACGACAGGTGGTTGGCGACTAGTTATTTTACATATAATAAATATTCCCGGTTACTACACAAAAGTTCACCGTGAGAACAGTGGGAGTTTATGATAGATTATTTATTAAAAAAAAAATGAGTTAATATAAATCCTATCTCTGATTTAAGGAGGATGAGTCTTATTAAGTCACAAAACAATATGTTGTTTATTTAACGGGTAAAATACATTTAATCGTGTTAAAATAGCGGTGTGTTTTAATAAGGAAATCATACATACAAATTAACCCGCACTCCGATCAAAAGCTTTTACCATATTATTTAAATAATTATTATAGACAGTTATAATAAAAAAAGTAGGTGGCGAAAGTGGAATGCTTATAAATAATAATACTGTGATTCCTGATCTAGAAAACAGTGACTTTGAACTTGCTTTTTAGAGGTTAGTATGCGATAATATTCTTATCGCCACTATGTATGTATTACACGTACACAAATATTGATACATTGAAAATATGCGTTTACGATAATAAACAAATTTATGAAAGCGACAATTGTTCTCGGAAATAGTAGTTGTGGTTATCGTACTGACACATGCTCTGATAAGTGTAAAAATATGTGGTAGTAAACGATGCTCGTTTGGATTTAAAATGCACATTGTGGTCGAGGAGGACAAATTAGAGCAATTACAAAGCATTTTTTTTTTGTTGATAAATTTCGTTGACACTGCGATTAGTGAGTCGTCGACCCGGATTGCATGCGTTTATTTGTTTTGTGCACGAATAAATCACGTGAGGTGGAAATATGTTTTATTGTTTGTTGGACAAACAATGAAAATGCCCCAATGCAAATTGGGTCGATTTGGCTATGCTTCACTTATCGTAATTGCTTCGAATCAAACGAAACTCACGGGTCAATTATTAAGAAAATTTGTGGTGGGATGGTCACTTTTGGCGCGAAACTCCTTTAACGGTCCAGCAAGGCGTCCTGGAGAGATGTTGTCAATCAGGGATCCGGTTTGCTGCAAACAATTATGCAGGTCGCCCCGGGAGGGACTCGATCCCTTTTCCTCCTCTTTTTTTGCAAGTCCACAATACTCCAAGAATAATAACAACAACAAGTCGCATCAAACACGAGCCACGTTGATGAAACCTTCCCATCACGGGAACTAACGGTAAAAACATTTTTTTTTATATCGTTAATCGATGTTTAAAATGCAAGTTTCGAACTCGAGCACGCACGTTCATCGCTCTTCCGTGAAATATTTTGCACATATTAAATAATAAGAGCGTGCACGTATACGGTGGATTTTTTTCTGTACGATTTAATCATGACAAATAAAAAAGTGTGAAAATTCAAATTATTTAATGGGTTTGTTTTGTTCGGTAATCGGTAATGAAAATTATAACTGTTGCAGTAATCATGCGCAATACACCAGGTTGTAACATTGCATTACTCTTATTAACACATAAAATGGTATTCCATCAAGATGTTATTTAGAACATGTCAAGAAGCGTTGATATATTTTATTTATTGAAAACAAACAGCTTCCAGAAAGTATCGGGAAGCCTTTAGTTTTATACATGTAGTTTGAAACAGCAGTAAAAAAAACAATGTTCACTATCTCAAGAAAATTTGAGATAGTGAACATGAGATGAAGATAAAATTATGACAATTTTTTTTAATGGAAATTTGGCAGGGAGAGGTTATTAAGGTCGTTATGAGAGAGGTGTAGGTTTATCAGGGACATTGAGCGTTTAAAATATAATATGTATATTAGGTGATATATTTAATTGGTAATTATCAAGTAATAATAATGAAAATTCCACCAAGAATTTATAAATTATTTATTATATTATGGTAATGAAAAGGATAACGAGTCCATGATAAAGTCATTCAAAATGGTCAATTAGATAGTTAATGGCCTATAAGAAAAAAGGATTATTTAACTCTATGTGTAATATGGTTTGATATATTAAATGGTAAATTTTTCATTAAATATGTGCAAAAGAAATCATAGCCAACATCGACACCACAAATGCATACAAGCGATAAAGAATACAATAAAAATTAAAACCGCAGCCGATAAAAAATGTTACTTTAAATAATGTAAAAAAAAAGTCGACCTTTAATTCACATGGTCGATTTTTTGAGTGGAATCTCATTCATGATACGAACCCTTTTTAGATAAAGCGAATAATGCACATGCAGAGAAATAACAATGTGAACGAACTCTCAACAACTGTAAAATATTAAAGCCCGCATGTTCGTTTAATAAAATCGCAACATATGCGCAATCACACATCGAATGCAATTTACACTCCCGAGAGTCCCGAGTGGATGTTATCCCTTTTAGTAAACTGCAACCGACTCATGCAAATGCACACAAACTAAACGAGATGGATTTACAAAGATAAACCTTGCAACGGTTCAACCGAGCGTGGTTAAATATATGGGTCACGTTGCTTATGAATCGTTTTTTACTCTGTACTCGAAAGGAAGTCTCATTGTTTTCGCACTGACGATAAATAACAATGAAAAAGCACGCGGTTTAGAATAATACGAGTTTAAAGTCTAAAGTTTGAATCGCTGAGTTAGATTTGATCGACTGTTAATAAACATACGAGTTATGAATATCTCATTCAAGACACCGGATCGAATTCATTCATTATTGATTGACAAAAGGCCATTTTTACTATGCAGTAGTGAGTAAATTCTAAATGGAAGGGAGCTGGAATCAGACCGGGTGTTCCAGCGGGAGCTTCCTGTTAGTTTCGCTTTCAAAGGGATATTACATCAAGTACAATGAAGTCGAAGGAGCACGTGTGAGGAGTTGTAGTAACTCTACAAAAGACGTAGTCGAGTTCAGCGATCTCGAGTAAGGGGTGAAATAGTCTATTCATCAAGACGGGGTCAAAGAACTGTCAATAATATTTTGTTGCGATTGAGCAACAAAATAAAGAAATAAAATTTCATCATTAATGAAAATAATTAAAAAAAAAAAAAAAACAATCCCCCGACTTAATGTGTGGGAATGTTCAAGTATGCGTGCCATGACCGTCAATTAAATCGCTACGGTTGAAATCTGTTACGGCGGATAGGAATGGAATTCAGGACAATCAGTCACCTTCTTTTTAAAAAAAAAATGTCAATAACGCTCGATGCAGTTATGAATCGGTCCAGGTCACGGGCGCGATCATTTTAAAACCCATTTATTTAACAAGATTAATACATTTCCTTTAAACGACACCAAACAGAACCGGTGACACGGTGAACTGCTTAGTATTATTATTTGGGGTATAAAGAGGGGTCAGAAAGTGGGCACAATGGTGGGTCAGCTAGGTTCACACGAAATGGACAATGGGGCGCGCCTCTGACGACTGGTCATTCGTGAAAACGACATCAGATATAAAGAGAGAGAGGAAAAAAATATAGAACGAGCATGAATTTTAATTGCACTATTAGACCAACAAACATTGCACAATTGGGTCAACTGTGAGCCTGTGAAAAAAAAAATCATCCCCAACTTAAATCATTTAATAGTCTCATGGTCAACAAAAAAACATTATGTAAACAATCCAATACCGAATATTATCAGGTATACACATCCATAAATAAAATTTAAGACAAACTGTCAATGATTATTGAGGGGTGGATTTATAAAATCAATCGATATGCAAAACTCTTTTATCAATGGTAGTCCACGAAGTCCACGAGGACATAAAGTTAAAAATGATCAAAGAAAATATCCCAGATTTAACTAATAAAATGACTAACTTCCTGACTGACCCGATTATAAGTAATGCACTCGTAAATAAAACCATTTTACCAATAAACTTCCAAAATTGATTTGATTAGGAAATTTAATAACTTTGAAATAACTCTCTTGTTTTACCCAATCAATCTGTTATTTAGTTTTAAGCAAAGTACATTGTAATTGTTTTTGTTAATGTTGATTCTATTCTTGTTATTGTATCTCTAATGTCACATAAAAATGTTATTCTCATATTAGTTATAGGTAAAAAGAATTCTATATTCTGTACACCTAAGTCTTATTCATAAGATGTTTTGTATTATAAGAAAAATGTAAAATTTAAATTTAATAAAGAAATTGTAATATATATTTCAAAAAGAGGGAATTATTTAAGTTATTTTTTTATATAATATTCTCAAGCTATATATGTACATACATATATATGTATATATTAACTGGATACTGCATTCAATCAATTCGATATGACATTGACAACTGTGGATTTTTTATATGCTCAGTGACAATAATTTAATGCAAATTATTCGAAATATGATATGATAGAGGTACAGTTCCCCCGTGTATGAAATATTTCATAGGTATTGTGTTGTCTGTCGACGGTCCATTGAGTTGCGGTGATTATTAGGGAAAATAGTGTGAAGTAGAAGAGGTCGGGTCAAGGGTTTCCAGTATTGAGTTGTCTGGTGGTTCGGTTACACTGTGTCATTGTTTGCACCCCAGAACTCTTGGGGTAGTTGGGGAGCTGACCTCGACTAGGTAAGAATAGATGACAATAGTCATAATGGGTTAAATCTTTTCATTCTCATACGAAATACGTTGACGACAGGGTCTTGCTTTAATTGTAGCGCACTTCTCATCTCGGGTGCATAATAATTAGTTTCCATATAACGATACTAGAAGGTTGAAAAATTCAAAAAAATGTTTCATCCAATTCGTATTAGTTCCGGAAAGCTGCTCTGGAATTGGATCACGTAACCTGTTCCTCGTCACAATGGGATTTTTTCCTACATGTAAGTACGTAAATATACCAGATTAAAAAAGAATATTTGTTCCGCTTACCAAAGAAACGACAGACAGTTAAATAAACACTATTCCGTATTCAGTTGTCAATAGAGGAAGCTAAGATTGCAAACTTGACCTGGCGCTGTTTAGTAAAATCCTAGAAAGTATATCACGTTTTCTATGAATGGGGATTATTTATGTGAAATGGAAGGAACGTGCTTTTAACAAACGATGTGTAATACAATAAATTCTCAACTCTGAAAATCGATGCAGTGCAACGTTTCACATTATACTACAATTTTTTTTGACATGTCTTCAAATATTTTCCATACATTCTTGATCAATTTGAAATCGAATAAATCAACGCTAAATATTCAACGACTACTCTTTGTTTTTTTTCTTATATACCTACACATACATTTGATTTGGATTAACAAATAGCTTTAAAACCCCGCGGGTGTGCTGTATAGGTTAAAATATACAATATGTATATAGGAAACTCGTTGCCCTGAACAACTAAGATGTTCTTAGCAGGTCAGCGACCCACTACCTTGAGAACTAACTAACAATTCTAACTTATAACAATACATCTAGCTTACAACAATAAGCCTAAAGTATTCAATGATTTGATTATAAAAAAAACAACACTCGAAAAGACTTTTTATTATTATAAATGTGATGAAAATAATCCTAATAGTGACTATTTTACACCCAATATGCATAAATTACGTCTGTTCAGTTGAATGCTACTGGAAATATAGTGTAACAGCATAACTACGATATCAGATCGCATTAATATTAGTATGCTTATATAAATTATTGCCATATCGTTGAATGAAATATATCTACATACAAATCTTGATAAAGTCACTTTTCGAATGAACGAGCGTTAATATTTAAATCAATAATCTAATGACCAAGCTGAAGACTACGTTTAGATAAATAAATACTCTAAAATATAATTAAATATGTCGCGATTTAACTCTCGCACGTTGGATGAAGTGTGTTGTTAAAAACCTGTTTTCACTATGTTTCGACGTCTCCACAGAAATGTACCAGTAAAAAATACGATACAAACGTAATAATTTTATATCTGAATGTGTTTGTAGATTTACAATTGCAACGAAGAAATCGCAATTTGATTCGTTCTGCGTTTGCCCCAAGGCCATCGTCTAAGGTGATTAAGGATATAACCATTACAAAATCATGGGTAATTTAAAGACTACGAAATCTTCGTATAGATAATTTTAGAGAAAAATCGAGGACGCCAATTCGATATAAATGCGGCGGCACATGATCTTTGACCTCGGCGTATATATGTTTCAAAGCAAAACAGGTTTCGATTTTTTCAATCGAAATATATAATTGCATTCTTAGGCGACTATGACACAAGTTATGATGTTTTTGAGTGCAGTCTGAAAGCCATATTACAAGAGAGGGTCAGGAGTACAACAGGTACAGGAAGCAGAAGCCTACGTAAACGAGAGCGCTTCGTCTTCTCACCTTTGAAATGTGTGAGTTTCGCACGTCCTGGATGGCAATTAGCTACCATTGGCTACTACTATGGGGTCGAGTTTGGTCTCGGATGAAGAGTCACGAGGAAGGATGAGGCTTTTACCAGTGTGGGAACCATGGTGAGGTGCCATATTACAGAAAGAACAGTGTATCTTTATCCTTTCCCACGCGAAACAAGATACACGAGTGCAATTGTAGTGTAAGTACTACGACTAGAGGAAATCGTGAGCATTGGTGGAAATCGAATTTACTCTCCCGTAACTGCACACAATAACCATGACAATTTTCTATCTAAACCTAAAATTCACCATCTTAATGGTGCGTTAAAATAACAATCATGAATATATTGCTTACATTTATTACGCAATTTTTTACTGGACTATATACGTCAAGTATTTTGAGACGGACATGGATAAGATCGGCCGAGGCACGCGATATACTAAAGACGAATTAAAATCTCGTTACCATTGTTATCATTAGTGCTCAGGAAATAAATACAAAAAAAAAATCTTTGCGAATTTCACATAATGCTGATGATAAATCATGATACAAAAACAAAGATAATGATACCTTCAATTGGATTAATACAAAAGCTATTTTTGATTGCGTATTACGAGAGATACACATAATACATTTTTTTGAAATAATAATATTACTAATGGTTGGTCAAATGATACACTGATTGAAGATAATACAAAAAATAAAATACTTTGTAACAGACAATTAGCGTGATAGATTAAATCAGAGCTTGCCTTCTTACAGTCCGCAAGTGTCCCATCTTTATATCGAACGATCTATTAATGCGGACACAGAACCGGGAATGGAACGGCAATGATTTATTAAGGGATGATTTTGGACACGATTCAACCAAGATCATGAGACCACCCTGGAAGATCAAAAAGTAGTCGTTCCCATAGTGGTAAAAAACCTTAACTACTCGAAAGCTCAAACGTGACTGATGCGACTTGCACGAACGATACAATTGTTGAAGGATTCTTGATAATTCGACTGAAATTATTATGCTTTTGTATGGATTCTTCCCACATAACATTTTTTAATGTGTATATCATCGGGTACCTACTTATTTGAATTCTTCATTTTTCTGTTGTTGATTTTCCAGAGTTGAAACAAGGAAATCCTTGACGTTGGTCACATGCTTAAGTTATGTACGGACAAACAAAAGGGTATTCTCGGTGAGAGTGGAGTGTATTTTTTACTCCCTCGACCCTTTTCGAGTGGAAAAATGCTACAAGAAACCTAAAAAAATGTTAAGAGGCTTGAGCTCGCGCTTGATTTCTTGTTCACAAATAAAAAGGGTTGTTCTTTTTATGACCCTTCGAACCTGCCCAGTTAAAAAATAAATCAACGTGGACCGGGGATAATGGATAGGGATTGAGGTAGGCCAAATAAAATAAGATTTAATCCTTATCTAACTCCAACAACACAAACACTGTGATGGTTTTAAAAAATCAATATGATACCGATGTTATCTCAAATATTGTAAATGTATTTGAGCAACAAGTTTGAAGGCGTATTATTATTATATAGTCATGGTTCGGGATGACGTTGAAAAATTATCAGTCACAGGTCATGGCTGTTCGGCGAAGGGCTATTATATCGGTGAAGGCACAAAAAAGAGCAGTGAGGGCTCGTACAGACAAAAACTGGGTTTGTTTTGATTCACAAAAATGATTCGTATGCACAAGGGGACGCCCCAGTGTTTCGACTTATAACTGTGTGCCCGAGCTGCCATGTCCAGAAAAACCTAACGTGACGTATGAACGTTAAGTCGACGAATTGACAGGGACACGCTGAACAATAAATAATATTTCATTTTAATACTCAAAAAAATGTCCAAATAATCTAATAAATTATTATTTTGTATCCTTAGAGAGCTAGCTGTCTGAATGAGATATATGTTCAAGAAAAATTTACAGGAACAATTGTGATTGGTGATATGATACATACTCTAGTTGTGATCATGTATTCTTATAAAAGTGCACTAATATTCAACCAAGATGTCATTTTATAAAAATGTAATATTTTTATTAAAAAGTCTAATTTTTTTACTAATTCATAATGTTTAAAGTACAATAATATTATATATAGAATAGCAAAGGGGGTAAATGGGACTCGGGGTTCCCACATTTTCGTTTATCACCTACCAAGGATTAATTAATTGACTTGTTGGCATATAATATAAGAGTTAAAATATAATTAAGTAGAACCTATTTAACCCAAATTGCTATTCTATACCTAACCATAATATCGAGGGTATACTACTAAAATGCACTCAGTCATATTTTGACGATTTTGTGTTAGTGATGCATTTGTATATGCTTTTTTATTACTTTACCTACTGCCAAAAGGCACTTAGTCGAATCATCAATATTTTTAGTTTCTGTTCTGAGAGTTAAAATAGAGGTATTATTTATAATTGTGTTATATTTGGAAACATAAAAGAAGTCATTGACTTATACAGCATTGGAAATTATTCAAATATATACCATAAATGTTAAGTTTTGTTAAGATTTTTTTTTCACTAATTCGCCATTATCTCAAAACTATGAAACACGACTTTTGCATTTTGGCAATATACCCTCGATATATTATATACTTTTTAAATTAAGAAGATTTTAATAAAAACGTTATTTTTGCATGATTGGGCAATGCAGAAGCATTTTTCCAAAAATATACTTTGTCCGTAACAAAAACGGAATGGGTTTGGTGTTTGCTTGTATACCTACACACCTTATCGGGAATAAATCTCAAATTTCAAGCTGGGTTAGTGCGGGGCTTCTTTAGTAATTGTTGAAGAGATTGACAGCCCTGTGTGAGATGTTAACGACCTCAAGAAAGTTTGTTGTTGCTGCGTCCATTTGGGGGAGTGGTGCGTTGAGGTAAAGGACGAACATGAGATGCGTGAAGAATGGTTATAACGACGACTTGAGATTGCTTTTAATTTATTTTAATGTATTCGCGAACACATACTACAAGTGTAATAATACAAATGTGCGTACGCATGTGTGTTTTGTAAACAAAAGGTGCTTTGAAATTAAATCGCAGGTCGGCCAACAAGCTAAGAGTATTAAATTGGCGACCGGTCCTGCGCATGTGGTTCTGCGGAAAATTGAGCACATGTCATGGGTTATTTTGGAAATATACATCATGGCGAAAGCTCTCCCCTCTGAGACAACATTACTATCTCCGGAAATATGTTTTAAGTCATCAAAAGTTAACGGACATATGTGGCACACAGTATGCAAGTCGCGTGGCTACCGTTTATCACTTGCACGTGACTTTAGACGAATACTGTTGTTCTTTTCGCCGAACTAGGGGGTTTAATTAAATATTTACAAACATACTCTTATGTTTATTATTTTGATTGTAGCGAACTGTCAATGAGTGGAAATATTATATAAAACTCCTATGCGCAGGACTTGCATATAATTTAATCCGTTGACAGTTTACTTTGAACGGATTTTACATTCTGTATATGCAAGAACTTAAATGGCAACCTTAAGAAAAGTTCAAATAATAACAACCTAAACAAGCCAGTATCGAAAATGTATATTTTTGTAAAATATCAGTGAATAAGGATCGTCGCATGCCCAGTAACAAAATATTTACTTTATGAGTAAGAGTTAAGGAGCTAAGGGCGATTGGCTCTGATTAGTTGTTTCAATTTACATTACAGATATTCTAGAACATAGATATCATGAGTGGCTAAATGCGTGTTTAGTTTAAGTGGCCAGAAAAATCAGTTACCTGGCAAAAATTATACTGTAAACATCTCTCGTAATATTTCACAGTAAAATGGGTAAATGCATTGTTAACTCAAACATAGACTCAAATAGACCATGGCTCAGCTTTTACCGCTGAGTACTTCTTTAAGATGTTTAAAATAATATTGCGTTTTAATCAACAAAATATTGTCACAACCACTTTCAGTAGCCACTAGAAATGTGTTGAGGGAGTGAGACACACTTATGCCTTTATCGAAAAGGAGAGAAGAGTGCAACGATATATACTCTATGTTCTAGAACTAAAATATTCTTTTAGTTTTGCGTTATACAATATATTATTTCGCATATTTATAGACCAAGGTTTAATTAGGTTGATTGGTGTACTTACAAATCATTCGCAGTCAATTAAAAAATAAATAAACTTGAATTATATATCGATGGATTTTAACATGAATATGTTTTTAATTAGCCGATCGACATACTTGAATGCACTCTTTCTTCCGACTAATTTAACTGACTTATTGTTTCTCATTCAAGGGTGACCCATATATGATCGATATAATATTCTCACGGACGGGGTACAAAGAAATTAGGGCAGCTGTGTCAGAAGTATAAATAAGGTGCAGTATTATACTGAGCAAAAACAATAAAGACAGTTGCAATGAGTTGCTGGGGAAACGGCCGTTGTTCAGCGCCGCGGAACTATACCGTTTATATTTAAATTTCGAAATCACTTGCGCGTTACGAGTACGTCCGTAACGAACTTTCCCGCATTCGCATGTCTCATCGTAGTCATCTTTGATTGTTTTAGAAATAGTCCAGTTTGTGACTTGAAAGCTGTTATTATCGCGTGATATGGTGGGCGCCTTCGGATGTTTTTATTGTCGGATCACGTATACCATAATTTTCATAAAAAATTATAATGCGAAATAGACCAAAATTGGAAGCGGTCATTATGCCTTCTCAGTCTGTAGATAAATATATAGATGAAATCCGATGATTTCATGTCCTTTGACATGATAATATGGGGCTCGGTTATAATCTAGAACTAGACCTACTAATCAGTTATATCGTCGGATTTCTTTACAGACTGCCTAAGTCAATTTTGCCAAATTTGAAAGATTTAAAACTCCACATTAATTTTTGTTAACCTATATATTTTAAATAATATTTTTAACATTTATTAATTGCATTCAAATGGATCCGCGGATAAACAAATTATGATATTTACTAAATAACAATTTAATATTTTTTTCTGGAGTATTTACGAAATTTCAATTGAAGCCTCCCATTAGATGGAGTTACACATTCTGCCAAGAAAGCCGACAATATACAATTTATTTTAATATCAAATATATATATTTTTAGCACAATATAAATAATGATTTCCTTATAGCAAAGCCTCTTTTTTTAAGCAATTATTCGCAAAGCATACAGAATTAAAAAATACTATATATAGGTTATTCATTTCAAATTTATGCAAATATCGAAACAATTATTTCAAGCAATTTTTAAAATAACAAAAATGAATTTTAAAATACTATCAATTACTATTAATTACGGTATTCATATAAAAATATTCAGAGTCTCTGAAGATGACAATACGTTGGTATAATAGCGCATACATCACCGTTAATACGATAGTAGAGTTACTTAGTTACACTTATGATCGGTGTTTTGTTAGTTAATGAATCGTCTGAGCCTCGGGCGAGGCTTTAATTAACAAAAAAACCGATCAAAAGTACAGCAAAGCAACTATATTACCGTCTTTACGGTGTACGCACGCCAAGGAATCCTGTGTAGGAATTTGTAGATATTGCATTTTTATTTTGGGATTGTAATATGATGTCTCATTTTCGTGGTGTAAAATTGCATTGATCATATTATCATTCACATCGCGTGTCCGTCCATCTGGCAATGGTCGCCCTTTTGTGTTACAGGATGAATATCCAGGTTGGTGATCGGATCCAATTAACCGATGACACGCACAGTCCTCCATTTATAACGCGGGTGGAGACATTTCACCTGATAGAGGATGTAACGTGTCAGATCCTCATTTTGGGACTGAAGTCCTACTAAACTGCATTTACACAACACGATAACTCACCATTATCACCTCGATATCTCTGGGACGATTTCGAGAGGTGTTGACTAATAAAGGGGGTCTCCGTAATGGACTTTCGTGATTTCTATCCTCAGTTATAAAATATTTAACTATCATAGTATTCGTTGACACAATACGGTCGTGAAATTATATCACAATCAAACTTATATACTAATTCACGATTTCCATATTGTTCGTGGCACGATTGAGCCATTAAAAAATAATGGCCAGCGACCGTGGAATTGAAGAATAAGCGGACAAAGACTAATAAAACTTAACCCGCCGGCTTATATCGATACTTATCGTATATTAAATTAATCGATACATGCGTGTGTAAAATGTTAATAAACAATAACGACCGGACTGTATTGCACATAGATGGTGTGTATACGAATAGACTAGAGCTTAGTAATATTATATTGAATTCGGCCATATATCCTTCTAATGAGTAAATATTTATTTCACACGGTTGTTTTTGGGGGGTGGGATGAAATAGGGAACGCCAATCGATAATATGTGAATTGGTACATTCGTTAATATCAATAAATATATCGCTAACTTGCAGGGGATGGTAACGGTACGTTCCATGGGAAAGTACACACCATCGATTTGTTAAACTAACTAACCGTTTAATTGCGCTATAACTGACGTAATATGATGAATTAAGTAGAATAAACAAGATAACGAATGCAAAGTTTATGATAATTAAATTGACCTGAATTATAAGCAGGTTGGTTAGATAAAATAATATTTAATAATATTAATTGTTAAACGTGTGTATATGTTGTATGTCTGTCTATACAGATCCATCATCCATCAGTGTTACCAGACAGAAAATAATATTTTTTTTTAATTATTTTACTACAATTAATACATATCTAAAATAAATAATAATAAATGTATGAACGCCTCATATTCATGTTTTCCGCGATACTATACTATTGTATCCAGTCTTACAACAAATCGTAAAAACCGTTTAATCGTAAACTGATACATTTTATTAATAATATTCAAACGGAGTGACACGCATGACAGGCAGTGTTACCAGATGGAACAATAATATTTTATATAATTATTTTACTACAACTAATACATATATAAAATCTCGAAACAGGTATTTTAATGATAATAATATTAAATTAATTTCAAAATAATATTAGAGATATTTAATAGTGCATAATAAATGACAATTCTCAAAAAAAACAGTATTGTTTGGAAAACTCGCTTTTTAAATATTGTGATGAGTGTTGTCATCATATGAAAACCATATTAAATTATTTCATTTATAATTAACTTAGAAAATTCAAACATGTTCTGAATGAAAAAATAAACAACTTATCACAGTCCTATTATAAAATTAAGCAGAACATCAAAAAAATATTAACAAATTTAAAATGATCAAGTATGTATGCATATCATGCATCATCACGATAGTCTATTGTTTTTAGGGTTTGGGATCGTAGTAAAAAAAAATCCATATTAATTTAGATAGACATCTTCCAACGGAGAGGAGGGTGAGCGTTGAGTAAATATACACTACAGGATGTTTCTTCAATTAATATTTAATAATATGATGAATGTTAAGTTCGTACGAGATACAGTATCGTAGTAACCCTTGCATTACGAAGGGGGCGGATGCGATGTCCGTTGAAAAGTGTTTTAAAAATATGACGGTTAAAGTTGAGGGCGATATGGGTTCGGTGTCTGACAGATGGTGGTGCGATATAGGTTAGGGCGTGGGGATGACGACCACAGAGGGTGTCTAGAATAGCACCCCTAAAAGTTTATACCAAAAAAAAAAAATAATATATATATATATATATATATATATATATATATATATATATATATATATATATACTATATATATATATATATATATATATGACAAACTTAAATTACACATATGGAACGAACGTGGCCATTATTTAAAACATGAGTGTAAGAAGCCTTGTTTTAAGATAAATTCGATAAGCAAATAACAACAAGACTATCGAATAACAGAATTAGTGCTTGTATTTGACTGAAAAATGTTTTTTGAGCCGTGTTAGGAATACAACATAATTGTGACATATAATTTTATTACAGTTATAAATAGAATACGATTTAAAAGAATCAAAAATATATATAAATAAATCTTACATTAGATAAGACACATTTTAGTTTTATTATTTTAGTCAATGTTGGTTACAAAATATTTATAATTACGAATGTCGTTAAACAAACTAAAGAACTTATTATATTTTTTGTTTTAATATAATATAACTGACGAGTGCTGCACTATCATTACGGCAACTTGGGATCCCCCGTAATGTTCTAGTGATGAATGTTTTTATATGTGAAATAAAAATAAATAAATAGTTTGATAAATTGTCGTTGCCAATAAGTGAAATCGTAACATAATATTATGTCATTATAGATTTTCTGTGTGACCAATCACGGTCGTTGGTAAGAAATTTCACCTATACGCGTATACAGGATGGACTTGAATTAATTGAGGATATTTTAGGGGGTGGAAGGGTACGCAAGAATAAATGAAAAAATATCATGTAGCTTAGTCATTTTAATTTATTTTTTTAAACTATAATAATTTATTTATTTATTGACGCTCCGAGAAGATTTTATTTTAGAAAGGGTATTTTTGAGAGGATTTTTTATACACAACAACGTGTTAATTGTCTGTGGGTGATCTTAACTATTACTAGTTACACAGGTCACCGACTTAAAAATCAGTATTTACCTTACAATACAGGAAATCGGAATAAACCTGGATGGAGACGGGCGATCGATCGGGATTTTATTAATATTATCCCCGATTTCCCAGTCGTAATAACCGATGAAATATATTTAAAATATCTTGACTTGAGTGGGATTTGAACCTATGACCACAGTGTTTGTAGCCACGCTTCTTCTTACGTTAAGTGTAAATATTAGAGAGTTGAAATAACTTAAATAATAAAGCAATATTATAGAGAAAATCGTAGCAGAGCTCGAATACCTGAAAGTACTTCATTACATCTACTTGGATATATTAAATATTATATTCACATGATAAACTATAAAGCAAATTTCATACCTTAGAATAGAATAAAATATAGAGTGTGTCTAATAAAAATGTTATTATAAATAGTGTGGAGAGAGCGTGTGTTAGTATTTATATTATGTGCAAATAACGAGGGTGTGTACAACGCACAGCTGTTTGGAGGTCGTCGATCGATAAGCGCGAAACAAACGTTCCATATTTGAATTTGGCGCTTAAATTAGTTCGAGGCAAACACCGCTACGAGTACAGCGCCACCCCCCACCACACCCACGCGGCCATATACACACACACATCAACACACGCGCACACGAGACCGGAATAACAAGTATGGCAGATCGGCCGCGGACCGTGTTAATCATTGATGACGGACAAAGAACAACTATCATAATAAACACCACGCCATAGTATTTCCATCGAAATCACAGCTAAACCAGTGCCAACGTCACTTGTGCGCACGCGCCCAAACGTCAAAACGGCGGGAAAATCGCGGCCGAATTTAGAACGGCCGTAATGTATGTACTAGAGAAAAGAAACTTGTTTATTCATTCATTTATACAATATACATATAATAAATGGCGACACACAGTAGCTGCCCTCTCTGGCACGCACGTTCATTTGTAAAATGGCGTCAGATGATAATAATAACAACGTAGTGTGTATGTGGCTTGTTTTACGGTGATAAAGAAACCGTCTCGTAAACTATGTAAACATGCCTACTGAAATACGATATAACTTTCGATTGTTTGTAACGCTTTAATGGAACAACGACATAATATGGCAGAAAAAGCAGAGTCGAAACCACAAGGAGTATGTATACATGCATATATTTAAAATTTAAATCGGTGACGGGCATTATTTTTTTACTAAACTAGCTCATCATATTAATGCTATGCCGAGTTTCCGTTCAGAAAAACACCAGCGTAAAACGAACAAAAATATAATAAACAATAATCTCTAATTAGAATTAGGGCCGTATTGAATATTACAATGTAATAAGAATGTGTACTGACACACTTTTATTCTGACTCACTGGAGTCGTGTGTGTACGAATAGAATTGGTATACACGCATCCGAATATTGAATGCGGCCCTTAGAATCTATCGCCTTGATCATGAATTTCTTGTAGCATTGTTGAAAATAAGAATTAATTGCAAGAAGTTTATTGAAGAAACATCATAAAACGACGTTTAGCTGTACTTATTTATATTCATGTTACAAATATCATTGGATTCCCAGTTGTAGTTACAGCTGCCATTAAAATAAGCACATTTTTTAAATGTATGCTTGCATAAAACTGGGTAGTAAATATTGATCTGTATCTATGATTAGGACTTCGAATGTTACTTCAAAGAAACCTACGTCTTATGCTAGTAAAGTTACGTATTTATACTATTTTTAAAATGTTCATTTACGGCGCCTTGGAAACTTTAGGGCCGGTTTCTTCAAGTCGTGTTAAATCGTGTGCTACGTGGCGAGAGATTGTACAAATCTCGTGTCATATACAAATATTCGGTTTCTTCAGCCCGTGCTAAAGCTATAGCCGAAGTGTGTATCGCAGGCATTCAGGAGAACTTGCATACAGGCGGCAATAGTGGAGGGGGAAATATAGCACGAGGTCGAGATTTAACTATAGTATGTCGATATAGCCGAGCTAGGATTTGACAGTTGAAGAAACGCATTTGGCGGGTTCGAGCGAACGAGAAATTTTAACACGACTTGAAGAAACCGGACCTTAGCTTAAAATATATAGTAATGCCGCGTACAGACACTCTTTAATGTAGACGGAGAGCGATAGTGTGGATGGCACATTTCGTAAATGTTTACTAAGTCACAACTACAATTTTTAATAAATAAAATCAAATGTTTCGAACACCAATTTAACAATATTAAATTGGTTTCTCGCGAACATTCGCGCGAGTGTATGGATTACCGGTTTGTTATTATTCAAATAATTAATACAAACGGAATATTTACACATTGACATTACGCCAATTTAAAAATGCATAAAGGTGCAAAGCGGGTAGTTAATTTTTGACCCATTTACCGCATATGACTCAGTCATCCGGTGTCACCGAAAAACGATTTGTGATTATGTAGAATACTATGCGTCACCGGCTATCAAATTCTACAAAAAAGTCTGCGGTTGTTATACACAAATAGATTTTGGCTAAAAACCACCATTGATTAATTAATTAAAATATGTGACGTCCTAACAAGTGGCCTGTCTCGCGAATGTGCTGGCTTTCCTTATCTAAACAATATACTTCTTCTGCAATAATGTTATCGATATTTACGAGACAGTCGTATTGTTCGGACATTATTCGTGTAAAAGTTGGGCAAAATGTAAAATGCAACGATATCGTCCAAGCTGCAGAAGAGACCGGGTCAAAAACTGATAAAATGGCTGAATGCACACGGGGATTTCTTTATCAGGAAATGCACCAAGAGAGGCAAATATGTGCGCATCGTGCAGCTGCCCAAATATAAATGATACTGAAAGTAAGCAAACTACCGACCGTATCTTATAATAATATTTAAATAATACGCACACACAAGTGAACGTTTACAAAGCACAGATGAAATACAAAATAATAATTTTAAAAAA
>JAGTTH010003170.1:0-15270 GCA_022606485.1 Agraylea sexmaculata
ACTACCGGGTTTATTCACGGTAACGATAAAAACAGTGTCCACTGGTATGTCACTTGGTAGTTCTACTAGATCTAAAGGACTAATTGCTGAGGGGTGGCCTGGGAAACCACCCCTACTACATTCTCCCGTAAAGGCCACAATGACCTGGCATATAGTGCCTATAACAAAAAAAACGATCATAACTGTAGTTAAGTAACTCTACTATTCTATTGACGTATGCCTGGGAAACCATTACTTTATAAAGGACCCAGAAGGCATCACGGTATTATTAAAAATATTATTTAATTCCATGACCAATGAGTGTATAATATGTGTTTAGTGAGATTTAGGACAGAATGAGAGATGTTTGGTGTAATGGTCGCAAAGTGGTGATATAAATAGTATAAAGAAGAGGAGATGGTCTTGTAGAATGTTGGCAGGAAGAGTAGTAGATGTGGATGTGGCTGAAGGGTGTGGAGGTTTAATTTGTTTCCGATTGGGCACCATTGTGCTGTGTCTACACACCCCTAATTACAACGCATCCCTTTCCGACAAGCCCATCTGCCCATCTTCCATCCCTCACCTCTATTATACACGTTACTATACAGCCCTTACTCGCTTGCACCTACCACTAATGAATATATCTGTTCCGACGACTACCAATCTGTGGCTCGTACTATTTATTCGGCTGTTATTTATTTATTTAGATAATATGAAATTTTTGTATTTTGTAATGGCAACACCGCCTTGTTGAGCCGCCTTGTGGCCCAGTGGTTAGTGTAACGGATTCGTGAGTGAAGGCTCCCGGGTTCGATTCACGGCACCGGAGTCACTTGGTAGATCTAGCTTAGCAAACTAGATCTTAAGTACTCATTGCTGTGTGGTGGCCTGGGAAACCATCTCTACTATATTCTCCTGTAAAGGCCAAGGTGGCCTGGCCAGCCATATAAAGGGACTCCCGCCAATAGGGAAGGCGTCACGATATATATATATTTTTTTAATATTTTTTTTTTGTAATGGCAACACACTAATAAGTGCAGTTAGGTTTGGTTCAGGTTAGGACATGTTAGTCTTTATCCGTTAGAAAGTTATCATTAAATTAATTCAGTATTACAAAAAAATCTATCATAATATATATAATTGTCTAACTGTGTGTATGTTATATGTCTGTCTGTCTGTCTGTCTGTCTGTCTGTCTGTCTGTCTGTCTGTCTGTACGGGTCAATCTTTCAAATATCCTCAGCGTATACAGAGTCGCTATATACAGAAAAATAGTCCTTAATATATCAGGGTACAAGCATTAAAATTCCGTGTGCTCTTAAGTCTTTATGGAACTGAGCCATATATTCAAAATAGAATAGAATATTTGGTAGTGAGACTGCATTTAAATTTGTTGATTATTGAAGATATGCGAAAACAGTCCTTAATATGTATCGAATACCTTCGAGATATCGTATACTTTCGTTTGAAATATGTTTGCTGTCAGTTTAGTTCGTAATGTATGAAAAGTAAAAAAATGTTCATTTTCAATGATTGTTTAAACTATAAAATGGGGCTTTTTCGAAATAGTAAAATGGTCCTTTTTGACCGGCAACTAATGTAGATTCATCCATTATCTATAACACATTTCATGTCTCTGTCAATAGAAGGTAGTTAATCGTAAAATTTTATATGTACACTTCAAATTGTTTGACATTTGAAACGTGGTGTTGCCAGGTGTATAAATAATTCAATTTAAATATTTAATCATAATAAATACAAATCTAAAATCTCGAAACGGGTATTTTAATGATAATATTATTAAATTTATTTCAAAATAATTTTAGAGATATTTAATAATGCATAATAAATGAAAATTCTCAAAAAAAGTATTTATCGGGAGACTCGCTTTTTAAATATTGTGATGAGTGTTGTCATCATATGAAAACCGCGTTATATTATTTTATTAATAATTTTAATAAAATTTCAAACTTCTTTCGAATGAAAAAGCAAACATCTTATTATCTTCGTATTAAAAACAAATCAGAGCATTTCAAAATATTAAATAATTTCAATATATTTTTAGGTGTATTTAATTTGATAATGCATAACAATTTCCACATTTTTATACTTCATTTTTAAAATAAAAAATTCTTTAAAACTTCTTTAAAGCAAAAATGAAATCAAAACTCAAAGAAAAACGTCCTATTAAAAAACCAGGCAGAACATAAAAAAACATTAACAAATTGAAAATTTCAATTAAAATTACCCTAGTATTACATAAATATGTTTGATTTAGGTAAGAATGGTGAATTTTGTTGGGCTCTTTTAGACCAACCACGTCTATTTGTAGTCATTATCGTTCATTTTTTTTAATAAATGTATTTATTTTTGTATTAATTGTTTAGTCTTGAATTAACATGAAGAAAACCACACCTATACAAGTAGCCAATATGTATTAAAAATATTAAAGATGGTCTAATAAACGAAAAAAAAATTACAATGCCATATTTATAGACACGGCTTAAATTTATATAAGACCATCTTTAATATAACTCAATTTTTAATACACACTGATTACTTACTGTGTGGTTTTCTACCTGTAAATTCAAGTCTCAATAGTTTATACATTTATAAAAAACGATAATGAATACGAATCGATAATACCTAACCTTTTCATTCTGAATCAAATAAAAATATTATCAAAATAAAAAAAATCACGTTATATTTTATGTATAGTAAGTAGAGCTATTTGAAGATGAAGAAAAGAAATAAATAAAATTCAAATATTATACAATTTAAAAATTATTAATGTCAAACCAACTTAAAAGCGACGATTCGTATTAAAAGAATGCACCCTTTAAACTTTTAGTTCTCGGGAAAATGGGCCATATTCAATATAATAGTGTAATAAAAGTGTGTGCGTGCGGTTCGTATGTGTGTACACCGATACTACTATTCGTATACACACTATCTTGCACGACTCACTAACACAATGTTATTACACTATTATATTGTTAAATAGGAAAACGACTCATATATTATTAAAAAAATGTATTAAACAATTTCAATAGAATTTATATATTTTTTCTAATTAAATTCATAGTTTGTTTATTTTGTGATAAATAAATTCTGACTCTTGCAAAGAAACTAAAGTATTTTTTAAATTAGCATAACGAGACTTGTTTATACAGAGTTTATTCAAGATGGAGTGTTGATAAGAAACACATTTTTTACACAATATAAGGTCATGTAGAAAATAGCAAATGGGAGTAAATGACCCCCACAGTTCATTGGTATAAACGTTTTCTTGTTGTTGAAAATTTTATGACTACTTAGCATACATTTGGTGGTTTGTTTCATGTAGAACTTTCAGTTTTTGATGGTCTTTTTCATATAAAATGTTCTAATCACCAATTGTTTAGTCTGAAAATAAATTGTTGAATTCTCTCCACATCAAATTATTAAATATTTATTTCAGATAATACAATATATAATATAGTATAAATGTTGGAAATGTTTGGTTGGCGATGATAGCCGGCTTCCATTTCAGCGGGCGGAATAAATGGTAGCGAATTTCATACTCGCCTCGTTCATGTATGAATCAAGTATTCGCGACAATTACCAGTAATTTGTCTCAATTTAACAACCACTAACCATTACATATTGTATAATATTTCTTTGCCCTACTCGGCATTCAATTAATACCAATGCAAAATATTTAAAGCCTTCTCTATTCAAGGTGTCAACTTCAGGTTTTACACGTGTAATCTGCATCGTTTTCAGTACAAGGACAATGCACACAATTAGAAGATTTCACGCCATTCAAAAAGGGGATATTTTTCTCAACAAAGAGTTTTAAAATTCTCTAATGAACACGTTTTATAGTGAAAAAATAGCACGTAATTCAAGACCGTGAACTCTTGTGGATAGTATAATAATTTCACCTGTAATTATTTACCATTTTATGTTCAATCATATCAATGGTCGAATTATTAATATTTTTTTTAACTTATTAACTATAAATGTTAATCAATAATCCGATTTCAATGAAAAGTACATACAACCTCAGCCCAATTTATTATATGAAAAAATTATACTAAATAGCCATTTTCAACAAAAAAAAATTATTTATACCAATGAATTGTGAGGATCACTTATTCCCATTTGCTATTTAGTACATAAATATGTATTAAAACTACATGTTCAATAAATTTTGAGATACTCTGTATAAAGAAGTCCCTTTATTTAATAAATTAAATAGGTTATTTATAGATTATGATAAAAAACTACACACGTCCATTATTATTATTAACTTATTATAAATGTTTGTTTCTGTTCGTTTCATTATTTTTTTAACTATTTCCTTTAATAATTTGTTTCATGCAAAGCCTTTAATTGAGTATATAAAACAGGATGGACTTGAATTAAATGAGAATATTTTGCGGGTTGTAGGGTTCCATAAAGACTTAAGAGCACACAGATTTTTTTGCACTTACGATATTATACGCTGGAGCAGTCGATATATTAGGTTTTGTTACTCTCGTTCGTGATAGAAAAAAAGTCTTTAAAATTTTGAAATCGTTGTTATGAATGTTAAAAGGCCTCATTTTGTTTATGTTTCATTAAATTAAACAACATGTGTATGGTTTAACAATCTCATATCTTTTTAATAATATATATAATTGTCTACGGTGTGTGTGCGGGTCTTTCAACCATCAGTGTTACCAGATGGAAAAATAATATTTTATATAAATATTTAATAATAATTAATACATATCTAAAATCTCGAAACGGGTATTTTAATCAAAATAATATTAAATTAATTTCAAAATAATATTAGAGATATTTAATAATGCATAATAAATGACATTTCTCAAAAACCAGTATTAATCGGGAGACCCGCTTTTTTAATATTGTGATGAGTGTTATCATCGTGTGAAAACCGCAATATATTATTTTATTAAAAATTTTAATAAAAAAAAATTCAAACTTCTTTCGAATGAAATAAGAAACAACTTATTATATGTGACATAATTATTCCACATTTTTAAAATCAAAAATATCTTCTAATCGATAAAAAAACACTTAAAAGCAAAAAATGAAATCAAAACTCACATATAAGCGTCCTATTAAAAAAACTAGCAAAACATAAAAAAACATTAACAAATTGAAAATTTCAATTAAAATTACCCTAGTTTTCCTATATTGGTTTGTACTAAGGATGCACAAGTATAGGTATTTCTGAATTAATAATAATTGTCACGGTGATTTTATGAGAAGTTTTCCGTTTCGGCAGAGCAGAATATAACAGAGCAGAGCAGAGCAAGGTCTAATTAAGCTATGGAGAAAAGCCTTCCGGCTAATTATGTATTATTTGAGTAGAGTTAGTAGTATAATATGGTAGTTAGAGTTAGTAGCACATTAGCCTGGGCGCTAACTCGTAGTAATTGTGAGTAAATTGCTTCTTTCAACATGCGTGGCGCCGCTGCAACAATGGACGCTTTAATTGAATTTCCGCGATTCTATGCCGCCACCCCCGATTCCAACCCCACATTTCCACCCCGACACCCTCCAACCAAAGTATAATTGACCAATTATAACGCTGCGTCCGCCTAATGGGTTAAAACTAGACCCAAGTGATACTGTCCACAGTGGCCCATTTTTTTATATTTTTTAATACACTCTATCTCAACTAAAATACTGTCAATTAAGCATTATAAATTATTCAAATTTAAAATGTATAAAGAAGCTTATCGATAATTTTTAACTCGACTTCCTATATGCTTTTGCTTTTTGATCGTAAAATTATATAAAATTGATATCAGACCTAGTGCAAGTGGGTGTTATGAAGAGCTTTGACGTATTCTCTCTCTATCTGCAACGATTTCCTTTATCATTTGATTGTTGTATTATTTTATTTCGAATCTCTGATATTTATACAAAACATTATATGATATACATCTACATATATCAAATATTATATTAATGGGACAAACTATAAAGTTAAAATGTACCAAATAATAGAAGAGAAGTTACCAAATAATATTAATAATAATGTAGGCCGCGCAGTGCTCTACAATTTTGAGTAATTGAAAACCTATTTTTCACCCTCTTAGCCGAGTTTCTAAAATAACTATAAAATTTTATCATAATAATACATTTTGCCGCATAATAAAGCAATATAGTAAAAATAGAATTGTTAGCAGTTGAAAACCATTTTTTTCGTTTCGATCGGCTATTTTGACTGATATTATTAAAATCCTGATTGATCGTTTCGATCCAGGTTTATTCTAATTACCTGGATTGTAATATGAATACCGATGTGATTATTGAGTCGCTACATGTAATAGATTAAATAAATCACCCACAGGTAAATTCGATAGTGTAATTAAAATAAATAAATTATATTGACACATGCTGATCTCACTATACTTTTTAAAAATATATATATATGTATATTTAATCATACTTTATAGAATTAGAACAAGTTCATTCCATTGAAAAAAATAGGCTTACTATTAAAGAATGTATTGCAATGATGGTAATATTTTTACCTGTATTGTAGAGGGATTGAAAAAACCGTATAGAAAGCAAATGGGCGTTGAATTGTGATGGGAAAAGCGGCAAAATGGAGTTGGTTCTACTTCGATTTGCGATTTGTAATGGTTCTTTTTTTTTTTTTTTGTAAAAGTGATGGTCTAATTTGATTTCGTTGGTCGCTGATTGGTCGATTCGAAGTTCTTTGTTCGATGCTATTCTAGTACTGCATTTTTATCACTTTTATTCCCTCCCCAATAAATAAATATCGTTCTTTAATTATAGAAATGTTTAGATTCGTGATGGTATTATATGAAAATTGTGCAGAGGTGAAAATGTATGGTAATGATTGTGGCCGCATTGACGACACAATCGCTTTGATATTTTAACCTTACTGCCATTTTGGTTGAAATTTGCGGTTAGAAATTATTACAATACTGAATAGATTGATGCTTTAGAAGAGATGGATGCTTGTAATGTGCTAATTTTAGAAATATGAAAGTTACACTTAATGAATGTATTCACTGAAAAACTCTACTTTTATATGTTTACTACATAATCATATAATTGAGGCTGAGCTGTAGACAAGTTGAGCAAAATGGAGTAATATTCATGCTTTCAAGATATATTGAACAAGTTAAATTTGACGGGATGAAATAATAAATTATGACAAATAATTATCCTTTAGTATAAAATCTTCAAATATTATATATAGAAAATGAGTATTTCTCATATTATATCAAAAAATTGTAAGTTCTGGATATGAAGCATTTAGTTTACAATGAGATTAAAAAAATATGTTCATTATTAAGCTAATTTTCATATTTTTTACACATTCAATCAACCGAGGATACTCAATAAAATTAGGTTACAATCTGCAATAAAAGTCGTTTAGTTTTGCAATTTTATACATAATTTTGATTTGTATTTATTATTATCATGATTTTAGAGGAATGAGGCATATTTTTATACCTTCGACTTACTTTGCAGATTGTTTAAGTCTATTTAATTGTAAAATTTTACAGGAGAGACAAAAAAGATTACATATTTTATAAAATATAAATTAATTTTAGTTTACGTTTAGATATATTTTTTTCTTAAATTTTTCAACAAACCTGGAGACATGTATTATCTCATGAGTTTGGTAAAGATTAAATAAAACATTTTTTTTCTGGACTGGAGAAATCCCATCTAAAATATTTTTTATGATATGTTTTTCACTCATCTCAAAATCGTTAATGCTTATAATATATTGAGAGGTAAAAAGTAAATAATAATTTAGAATTAAATATGATATTGTGCATTTAAATAGTCGTATTTAAAATTAAGAGTAGGAATGGGTGGAAAGCTATAATTTTTTTTTGTTCAAGTTTACTTGAAAATGATGTCTCCAAAAGAGTATCCGTTGTATGAAGGCTAATTGTGTGCGTAAATGCAGTCAAATTGCATTTCTTTGATAATATTACAAGCTCAGTATGCATTCAGCAGTATGAAAAAGATATAGCGTAGTCAAAGGATTTCAAATTAATAAGCAGGGCTTATTATGTAGAATATCAGGTACATTTAATAATAATTTCCGTTTTTCAGGTTTGGTTCCAGAACAGACGAGCCAAATGGAGGAAACGAGAAAAAGCCATGGGACGTGATACTGGAGCTTTCATGCATCCCGAACAAGGTGAGTGTTTATTTAATAATTTAAACAATTTTTCCCCTAATTTTAAATAAATGATTGATCGAAAAGGCTACTAATGACTTATCGTTACTAAACGAGGCTTTCGGCTATTTGTTTATGAGTGAATAGAACGATCGCTGATAACGAACGCTGGTATTAATGACTACCAAATTAGTATCCACTATAGAATGATAAAGAAAAAATCGACTACACGATTATAACGTGATCAAGCAACGAGCCTTTTTCAATAATTAATTGTTACTTTTTCGACATTAAATATTAACGAACGTTGGGCATGATTAAAATACTCTGGTATTGGAAAACTATTTTGGTTTCATAACCGGGGGTGGGTTTTTTCATTCCACCAATAAAGGGACATCCTGGCCTGAGGCACTTTTAAAATTTTGAATCTCCATCGGAGCCTAAATGAATCGTTGAAATTGCATTTTATATACCAGTCAAACGGAAATCATTTTTTACCGATCCTTTTTATTACTGCGCAACGAAAAAACTTCATACAGCGAAAAATTTCATTATTAACAATTGAATACAGTTATAATATACATATCGTTGATAAAATGAACTTGTAAATATTTTAAACGGATTCAAATGCTTTTTAAAGGTTCATTACAATATCAATGATCAAGCGTACAAAGGTAAGAACTTCCACATTTTAATTTTAAAGTAATGATTTTGTCGACGACTTGGTGGAATTCCATGTTAATGATAAATTAAGTATGTTATTTCCACACATTTTATTTAAATATCTAAAGCACTTAGACCATTCAATATAATGTGTGGAAATATATTATACTATTCTACATCTATCGTTGAATTTTAAAGTTTGATAATATCAGAAAAAAAAATTAAAAGCTGTATTTGTTCATTGGTAAAATTATAAAACCCACATTAATTCCTTACAAAAATGTGGACTTTTTACCTCCTAACTATTTAATTAAAATTATATTTAAAGTTGGGTTAGGTTATATTTATATACAAGGATGTAACAATTGAGAATGACAGGAGGAGAAAACGAAAAATACATATAATAAAAAATGTTTTAATTTTATAGAATATAAATTAAATACCTCATTACCACAGTTAGAAGATGGTTTAATTTTTTAAATTATATTAAATAAATAAATAAAATAATCTGGTAGTACGTGTGTGACTGATTTAACATTAGGTTACAATGTTTTGTTTATAAAAATGACTTTAATGTTATGTATAATCAAAAGAATTAATGCACACCTTTTATTTTGATTATCTATCTTGTAGATAATAAATAAACTGAATCTTATTTGATACAAAAATATTGAAATCACATAGATTGTATTTCAATTGATAAAGTATTCTTTTGATTATTTCACAAATCCAATGATACAATTTTTGTTAGGTACCTACGCTGATTTCCTGGTACGATACATTTATTTTCAATATCAATAATATCGATTTCAAATCTACAATGTCCCGTTTGTGTTTGTTATTGTAAAGAAGTATTGTTTGATAGTTGGATCATTAATGTATTTTCCATGCGAATCATTTGAAAAAGCATGTGCAATTAGGGGACGTTATCAGCAAACCAATTCGATATCAGCATTACATTAAAAACACCCTGTGCATACAATATAATAGTAGAAGTATTGCCTATAGTGGTAATGGCTGTGGTTGGTCTCTGCAATTATTGTCACATTATCATTTTAAAAGATACAAATCAAAAACAACACGTTTTTATTTACACGTTGATCGCCAAAGAACGACATACACGATTTTAAACAGCGCGCCCTTATTTCGTTATTATCGAGGGTTGTTCACAATCGACCACATCATTATTAAAATAATTGAATTTTTTATTTCATGTTTTAAGACCACTCGTTTGGCAGTTTCAAATTTAATATTTTTTCTCTTAAATATATGCATTTAGTTTGATACATTTATCATTCATAAAAACAAATATGTATTTGCAGGAATATAAAAATGCATTTATTCTTATATTTACACTGCAAAATTCAAACATTATACTTTTGCAGAAGTCATTTATTCATATTTAATATATTTACGCCTTTTTTGGTATTGACTTGATAAGTAATAGGTACTTTTTTAATTCTGAAAAGTTGCGCTTCTTTATTCTACACGTACATATCAGAATATTCTTTTAAATACCACAGATGATTAAGATTGTAACATTGTCATAATTTTACAGTATGACAAATCATGGCCATTCACGTGGGGATTTCTCAATTTTGAAACATAATTGTTTTAAATGCATAATGTCACTTTTATGTAGGTACTTTTAGTATCAGAAGCATAAAATTAAATATTACAAGAGTGTATATCAAAAAATGTTAAATCTCTTATTAGGTCATCATTTTGTTGTCATTGAAACTTGTATGAAAATGTTGACTAATTGAATTTCTACAAAAAATAATAATATGCATATTAATGGGTGTAATGAACTATTTGACGTATTCGAGATCTGCAATAATTTCCTTTATAATAAAACATTATAGAACATACATCTACACTTATCATAAATCAAATTATTATATTCATGGAACAATCTATACAATTGATTGCAAATTTAAAAAAAAATGTTATTATTTTTATGATTGTTCTGTTAATATCCGAAAATTCAAATAGAATAATACATTTTACGACATAATAAAAGTATAAGCCATGCAATGCTCTACGATAGTGAGTAATTGAAAACCTGTTTCACCCTCTTGGCCGAGGTTTGTTTATAATAATCGTATTTATTAAATAAATAAGTGTATTGTTGAAATAATCTACCCTTAAATTGTCAGGTGCTATCATTATGGGACAAAATATACCACCATGACACAAAGGCGTCGACAAACATGTATTGATTTTGTAATTAAACAATCATATTTTGCCGATCTAATATATTGGCCAATAATTTAAGCTGCAGCTGCTTTAAGTGACTCTATGTCCAATAACTACCCCAAGTATAATTATTACATACATCACGTAATAATTGAATTAGCCCTGTGTAGTTACTTTGCTTGTAGTTATGAACTACAAGATGTATACTAAAAAATATTTTTTTTTTGAAAAATATTGACATTTATAATAAAACATGCTATTTATTATGCACAACGCTCAATTATATTAGTATTTACTACATTTAAACTTATAATAAATGCGTTTTTTCAATGAAAAATACCCCAAAATCAATACCTATAGATCACATGTACGCACATTCAATACATTGATTTTTATCTAAACAATCTACATTATAAAATAACATTTTAACATTGCTACTATTATTTCAGAAAAATATCAATGATGACAATAATTAAAAAAAATAATTATATTAAAGCAGAAGATTAGAATAATAATAAATGTTCCTACAAAATACAATGAAGTGCTCTGACGTATTCGATCTCTGCAACGATTACATTTATAATATTGATTTATTATTTTATTTCAATTCTCTGATATTTATACAAAACATTATAAATCAATTATTATATTCATGATACAAACTATAAAGTTTAACGTAGTCTAGTCCTGGAAAAATGGGCAAATTTCAAAGATAATAATTTTATTTTCTCTATATTTTTATGTTATAAGATTTTCCGTTAATATCTGAAAGAACCAAAGAGAAGATACGTTACCACATAATAAAATAAAATAATATAAATGTAAGTGGCGCAGTGCTCCACAATTGGAAGCAATTGAAAACCTGTTTTACACCGTCTTAGCCGAGAACTCAAATCCAAATTGATCGAAATTTAGATTGTAAAAGATTTATCTTAAAAATAGACTTATTACACAATATATATCTTAAACCTAGTGTATTTTCAAAAGTGGTTATTTTTTATTTTAATAGTTAACCAATTAAATGTTTCCCCTTAGTGAGAGTTAAATTTATTTCCAATAACAATAAAATTATAATAAGCTTCTTTAGTTTTCCGAAATTAGTATGTGTATCTGTGGTTGTGGCTTCTGTTAAATCACCTTCAACTTTATGAATGATAACAGTACATTGTCTAATAATTACACCCCATTTCTCGTAAATAGCTATTATTGATGATCGTTTGTCAAAAAGGGTGTTTGAGTGTATTTGTCATTGAATTCCTGTATCGTGTCTGGTTGTATGTACCGTGGCTACATGCATGCAAGCTTGTATGCAGGTTTAGCAATTAGATCGGGTTGTAATTGACTTAAAGGTTGTGTGGTTACATTAGTACTAGAATATCGTGCAATGGATAAATCACAGACACTACTATCTAGTGACCGAAAGATCAACCTAGATTGCAATCCAGTACATTATTTACTCGCGTGACACTCGCGATATTCATTCAAAACCCGACATTACAATGCCCATTTAATTTTAAATATAATGACCATCATTCCTTCCTAATTACCTTTAATATGAACAACATTATTTTACGATATCATAATATGATAAATTGTTACTTCATTACCTTACTCAAAAACCACTTTGCTTCTGCCATATTTCGACTGCTGCAGCGTATAATATCGTAAGTGCAAAAAAAATATGTGTGCTCTTAAGTCTTTATGGAACTGAGCCATATATTGTATGTTATGAAACGTCAAAAAAATTTGATTTTATTAATTATTTAACCTATTAAGTGGGACTTTTTCGAAATAGTAAAATAGTAATATTTGACCGACAACTAATGTAGATTCATCTATTACACATTTCATGTCTCTGTCAAAAGAAGGTATTTAATAGTAAATAGTTATATTTTATAAGTAATAATTAAACCAAGTGACACGTGACAGGCAGTGTTACCAGATTGAATATATGGCTGAGTTCCATTAAGACTTAAGAGCACACAGATTTTTTTGCACTTACTATATTATACGCTGGAGCAGTCGATTTATATATTAGGATTTTTAGTGCTCTTTAAAATGTCAAAGACCTTGAGGGAATTTTATCCAAATATCCTGGTTGGTATAAATTAATCAGTGAAAAAATTGTATATTATATTTATTTGGCTGATTTCCACAAATATTTTTAAATGAGAATTTCAATAATAATATTGTTATATATTTTATTGGGAATGAAAGTATCTAATCAATTGATTCCAGCTTAAATTATAGGTTTTGTACAAAAAAATAATAAGGCTCTAATAGACTTTTGAATCAATGAAAAACTGCTTATAGATAAAATTATATTTAATAAGAATAATTTTACTTTGGAATGGAAATACGCATATTCGGCTAATGGTTGTAAAAAATATTATAAAAAATTAATGAAGTGTGATTATAGAATTTATAAAATTCACCCACAGGTTTCAACTGTATTGAAAAATATTATTATTGATACAAAGTAAAAATATTTATAAAGAATGCCAGACTATCAAAAACAAATTAAAATATTTTATTTTACCCTAAATTTAGAATAAAAATGTATTGAATTATTTTTGAGTGTAGTGTTAAATTAATAATTGTAGGTGTGTGCGTGTTTATATCTAAATGAACTAATACACTCACGAACATCTACGACTAGGCAAACGCCACTATAAATGGCTTGTTTCGAATATATTTTAATTAAAATTTAAAAAGCATTTAGTAAATAAATCTTTCGGTGAATTGAAGGTTTAAATACTAATGATATATAATTTTTATTTTCAGGTGTACCAGACTTTGCTCTTCACGCTCAATTTCCAATGCCTCCAGTACCAACAGATCCCTTCTGGCCAGGATTGGGCTTCCCTCATGTTTTTGCTGGTCTTCACCCAAATCCAGCCGTTCTTGGACTTCCGTGGCCTCCTCAAGATTCCAAAACCCCACCACAGTTTTCGATGCCTTCATTCCACGCTCTATTGTCCCAATACATGTTGGCTGGAGGAGCTGGTCTTCCAGTGCCAGGAGGCTTTCCAGGAATTGCAAACTTCACCGGGGCTCCAAATGGCCAACAGCATTCCGATACACCACGATCTAGATCTGTATCTCCAGTAGATTTGAGAGACAGATCTAAAAGCCCTAGGTCTCCCAGATCTAGAAGCGATGACGACGAATCTCCAAATGTGGATTCCGGCGAAGAGACCAGGAAAAACAGTATCGAAGTCCTTAGAATCCGGGCCAAGGAACATCTTTTGCTCTCTGGTGGGCAACAAATAATCATCAACAAGCCTAACAAACTCCACACCTAAATAAAACACATTTCACATTGTAAATGACCAATATATTCATTTTATCTCCACTTGTATTTTTATCGACTAGTCAGTAAGTTTTGTTCACGTATATACCAAAGAATTGTACATATTTTTAAAACGCAAGAAGTTTGTCATATTCGCGCTGGATTATTTAGAAATTGTGGTGTTATAAACAATAAAAATAAGCACACATTTAAAACGCGTAGATATGCAAATATTTTTTAATTAATGTGATAACTCATAATAATGTAAACTATTGAATTAAATGTTTTTAGAATTAGTCTTCTGGTAGGTAATTTGGCATTGCGTATGTAAAAAAAATGTAAGGTTTTGAATGTTTGTTCAATTATTGTAAGCGTTATTATTATTATGTATGATAAAATATATAATTAAAATGACAAAAATACCGCATTGAGACTTTTATTTAATAACACAATATGACTAATGTGGTCCTTCAATAATTAGTATGATATTTATTCAATGACAGGTGATGGTGACAAGGGGTGTTTAATATTTTGGTACCACGATTAAACACCAGGTGTTTCTGGTACTCATTGAATGATATTCACCACCTGTATATTCCTACATATCGACCTTCACATACAGAAATAATAATTTCAACATAATACCGTAATTAATTAAAGTATCTATATACAAACATAAGGTCGCTTTTCCATCCAGGATGAGTTTTATAGAGTTTAAGAATTGAAAACCCATATGAGAGAAGATTATTGTTTATATTAAAGTGGGTTTTAACCTTACCTTTTCATAGTAAAAGCCAGCTTTAGGATAAGATTTTTTTTCCGTGTGTATATTATAATTTAACTAAAATATTATATAAATATTCCAGCGAATAAGCCCAAAGTTTCCTCATGTTTATTCAATAATTGAGGGTTTTGGTGGATACGCCATTCAAACTCCCTCAAAATAGATAATTTCAATATACGCC